>MU545793.1:2142177-2199677 GCA_024362625.1 Silurus asotus
GACCTGAAAAAACAATATTTATTATAATGTATTTCTATTTTTTATAAATATGATTTCTGTCAATGGTTTTAAAAATTGATTGACAATTTCAAATTGATTTGTGAATATTGCTGTATATTGTTCATTTTTTTACTAGAAATAAATTTTCTCACAGACCCATATTTGCTTATGCCAGCATGGCATATCATTCCAGCCCTTCCTATTTGAAATACCCCAAATCTCAGCACAATCTTCATCCCTCTCATTATTGGGTTCCCCATCACGCCAGTACCTGAAGAACACAATTCAGTGTTCAGTTACCCTTAATCCACATATTCAAAAAATCTATTTATAAATATTTATAGAATATGTACTTACACAGTGGTTAGAGGTGTACCATCCACCCATTTCCACTCTCCCTCTGTGTCCCTGTCACTCAGACCAAGCCAAGCTCGATTCCTCCCCAGATGTTTCAGGAGAAACTCCTGTATGATCAAAGTATTTCATCTTAATTATTATTAAATATTAGAATTATTAATTATTTTTAATGATTATTTATTATTGAATAAAAATAGACATCAGTTTGTGTTTTTGCTCTCTCTCTCTCTCTCTCTCTCTCTCTCTCTCTCTCTCTCTCTCTCTCTCTCTCTCTTTCACCTGTTCCTCCAGACTGTTTATGATCACCAGGTCTGCTCCTCTCTCTCTGCAGTCCACTCTGCTCTCAGTCCAGTTTTTCTTCTCAGTAGAAATGTAGTAAATACTGGAGTTGAAGGATTTCCACGTCACTTTGTAAAGTGCAACTGATCAAACAGAGTAAAAAAATCAGTTCTGTATTCAGAGTTGGATTTTGTAAAGTGTAATTTAGTGTAATTAACTATTCCATATTAAAATTGTGCACATCTGTATTTACAACTTATACTAAAGACTTGGGCAGAAGTTACAATAGAACGATGTCTGTCAGGTTGAGTACAATAGTGTTAAAGATGATCCTTGATTGAAGCAGCATGTGGTCTGTAGGTTATGTTTACCACATAAAAAACATCAGAGAAATCGCATTTGGGGCCGATAATCATCTCTTTAAAGTGCATGTCTTAATGTGATTTTAGTGTTAATAAAATTATTATGTAAAAACTATAATTTAAAATACTTTTGAAGTCTTTTTTGTAAGTTTTGGCTTTTAACCTTTGGCATGTTCTCCTAACAGGAGAGCACATCAAATTAACAAAACTTCTGATTCTTTAAATACTTGCAATGAATTAGCCGTGTCTAGCCAATCTGTGCTCCAGTGTGTACACTGTCACTAGTGGAATAAAAATCTAGATCTGGGCACTAAGGTATTAATAGAAACAATATGAAGACTTTAAAAACATAACTGCACATAATTCAGTCACACACACAGAGTAAGTACACTGATCTGTTACAAACACTGACTATCAATAAAGTGTATATTTACCAATATCATTTACAGTCTTCTGAAATTCCACTTTTTGCTGCTGTAATTGATCCTTTTCTGTATAAAGGATGTTAAATTTCATCCATACCATTATTACAGCAGTCAGCAGGAGAATGCAGAGCAGCAGCAAACACACTGTAGTCACTCTGTAACATGTTTTCTGTGCTTGATTAATTCCTGTAATTAGAGAATAAAGAAAGTAATAAATCAATCAATTGATCATGAAACAGTTCAAAATAAAATAAATCATGCAGACACCCCAGAGAATAGAGTCAAGTCAAGTCAAGTTTATTTCTACAGCGCTTTTCACAACAGTCATTGTCTCAAAGCAGCTTTACACAAATCAACAGTGAAGGTGAATGGTGTGTGTTTATCCCTGATGAGCAGCCGTGGTGACTGTGGCAAGGAAAAACTCCCTTAGGTGTAATGAGGAAGAAACCTTGAGAGGGACACTAGAAGTTTCTAGATCTTCTGTTTGTTTAGTTAGTATTTTAACATTTAGACAACAAGACGTTCCTGCAGTTTGGTTTCTTCCTTTCATGGCAGCCAAGCTAATAGCCTTTATTATCTGCATTTTAGCATATTAATGCTGAAATAAAATTCAATCAATCAATCATTAATCAATATAGTTTTCTGTAATTGGTCCTACTCTGTATTAAGGATGTGGAATGTGATCCACAGCATTATGATGTCAGTCTGCAGTTTACCAGCTTCCAGTCTTTCTGCATCATGCTACAGTTCTGATAAAAGGATGTTGGAAACCCGGTGAAACTCCAAGGGGCTATAATGAGTTCAATAAACAAACTTTCTAAACTATGGAAAGACAGAAACATCGTGAGTGCTGTAGCAGCCCCTGTGGAGTTATTTACACCAAGAATCATCAATATGGACAAATTCTCAGAGGATCACAGCGGAATGGGACATGGGGTTGTTCATTTCTTATCTATTGCATTCACTAATTAACACTTGAAATGATTCAGCATGTGTTCAGCATAAGTGAGATCAGATCATATCCAGGTATTTCTGAGTGTAAGTGTCTTTTACCTGAGTTCTCAGCTTGCTGAAGGATTTTAGACTGGTGGGTCTCCAGATTGTCTTCATTCACATGAATATCTTCATACAAGTGCTCATTGTCCCTGTAATTCACTCTACTGTGTGCTGTAACTTCTGCATTTACATAAATCCTGTTCATCTCCATTCTTCTCTTTGTAGTAATCCTGATCTTTAAGTGAAGTATGGATCAGTCCTCGGAGACTCACTTCCACCGGTATTGAACGATCTTATCTGACTACGTAACTATATGTGAGTCTGATCTTTTACAAGTCCTCGATTGTTTAACATCAGAGACTTTTGGTTGTGAAACTGCGACTCTGTGAAGGCCTTAATACTGCATTGACCCATGTGACTACGCAGTCATGTGACTAACAGACTCCTGTCTGAACATTTCACTTGCATGAAGTTAATTATAGATGATGCTTTTAAATCATTTTCACTGCCCTGAATGGATTACTGGGTCCTGAACTAAAGCATCTCTACCACATACTGTATATTCTGTATATACTAAATATACGCTGTATATTCAGAGCTTTCTCTTTATTTAGCAAAACAAAAAAGCAGTCAGCTAATATTAGTGTTCAGTGAAGTAATAAACATTTTAACAAATCTTGTAAACATGGTACAGAAACATTTCTTCTACAGACTGAATTAATACAATTTATTTCATCACTGTTGAATTTATAAATATGTTTAAGGTACTGAATGATGTTATGTAACATCAGGTCTGACAGCAGTTTCAGTTCCAGGCAAGTCACATTTTTCTATTTTTGCACTAATTTCTAGGAAGTTTCTAGATCTTCTGTTTGGGTTTTTTTTTTTTACAGTTTGAGAACAGGAAGCTCCTGCAGTTTGGTTTCTTCCTTTACTGGCAGCCAAGTTAGAAATATCTAGTGATAGATTTATCATCTATATTCAATGCTCATCTTTATATAACAAAAAAGTAATTTTACAATTTTACATTTTACAAGACTGATTATAGTGCAGGGTAAAACACTATTTGTAAACTGTTTCTTGTCATTTCTTTACAATTAAGCAACTGTCTATACACAGTTATATAAAATACGACTGGGTTTGTGTCACTGTATTTGCCGATCTCTTTAAGTAAAAAAAAATGGTTATGTAGGAAATAAACAACTTTTAGTAAACTAATATTGCCTGCAAAATATTTTTATATTTTTTATATTTTATATAGTGCCTACCATTTTGTGTGTGTGTGTGTGTGTGTGTGTGTGTGTGTGTGTGTGTGTGTGTGTGTGTGTGCGTTTGTGTGTGTGTGTGCGTTTGCGCTGAAATTCCTGATTTTTGTCTGATCAGCTGCTTGTCTGTGTTTCTCTTCTCAGAACAGGAAGTTCAATTGAGAACGTTATAAATCTCTCCACATGAAGGTCACTGATTGTCAGCATGGATGATGATGATGATGTTTTGTGTCTGTAGATCATGGCCTTTATCAGAGTCACCTCATCGGCTTTTTTAACTCAGCAGTGATCACATTTATGCTGCATTTCATGTGTTATTATCTACTATATATTATTCACCCCTGTGCTGCTCACCATATTGTCACTGGCCCATTAAAAACTTGAAGAGGGAACCAGGAAGCCATGAGGAACAGTTTATAATTGTATGTCTATTGTGTGGTTTGCTTTTGTTAGATGCCACTCCTTTAACACACGCACACAGACACTCACACATACTGTACATACATATACTGTATCAACTCTGATAGCAAATTCAGTTTCCCACAATGCACCGTGGCCTACAGATACGGTTTTCCCGCACTACACTTCACAAAAACTCGCACAATCTTGGCACATTTAAAACTCCAGACTCCAGAGGGTACAAAAGGAACAGTTATTTTTTCACAAATTCATCACCATTATTACGAAAGACATTTTTCAGTGCAAGAAAGCAAGCACAATGTGATGACAAGTAAATGTGGGGTTATTTGGAAATTGTGAATAGTAGGCGGAGCCAATAGAAATGGGAGGTGAGAATCACACCTGAGCTGAATTTTAATTACTATGATACAGAACATGTTTAAAACACATGTGAGCAGTGGTAATAATAAAAGAGAAATCAGAGCCTCAGGGAGAGAGAAAGCTGAACACAGTGTGTGTGTGTGTGTGTGTGTGTGTGTGTGTGTGTGTGTGTGTGTGTGTGTGTGTGTGTATTAGTGATAAGTGCAAAATGGAGATGGCTCAGGAAGTATACGTAAATGAAGGAGTTATAACTAATAACAAAGATGAAGGCATTTATGAAAATGCAAATTTGAAGACTCGCTGCAAAAGAAACAACCAGGATCCTGCAAATTCAGGTGCAGTCACACACACACACACACACACACACACACACACACACACACACACACACACACAAATGATCATTCATTTCATTCTATTTACAAAACTCTAACAGACATTGTTGACTTCACTTCTTATCACTTTTATCAATTTATTAATTTCATTCTGTTTCTTTTCTTTTTTTTGGAGTATTAATTGTGTGTATGTGGAAATGTTGGTTATGTTCTACTATGTTATAATATAATACGTGACTTCCAGACATTATACTATATATATATATATACTGTACTGAGAAGTCAGAATGTGCTTTTAAATGCTGTAATCACACTGGTCAGATATTTAAGAGTTGAATTTTAATTCATTCTCTGTTAATAACAGCAGCTGTGATCGAAGCTCTGGGTCCGTGACGAATCACATGATTATTGAAGACATTGATTCTAATTGTTTTTAATGTAATTATGAATGATTCATATAGAAACAGACATTCTGATATTTTATTACTGTTTCAAAGTGTAAAGTGTAAACAGAAACCGGAACAGGAATGTCACAGGCATTCCACAATATTTATTCAGAAATAACTAGATTTGTTTATTTATTCATCGTCTACGTGTCACATGACGTGGCCTGGTATTAGAAAAGAGTGTAAAATATCTTTATACAGTGTGGAATGAATAGTTTAACTTCACAACAATAAAAAAAAAATTATGACACACCACAAATAAAGAAAAGAAGTATTAAGTAGAAGTAATTGTTAAAAAAAAGAGGAAGTTAAAGATAATTGGAGGTAGTAATGGTTTAGTCAATTATTTTAAAGTTCAAATTATTAATTCAAACAAATGAAATCACCCTGATTCTGGGTTCTGTGTTCAGACTCTGTGTTCAGACTCTGGGTTCTGTGTTCAGACTCTGTGTTCAGACTCTGGGTTCTGTGTTTAGACTCTGGGTTCTGTGTTCAGACTCTGTGTTCAGACTCTGGGTTCTGTGTTTAGACTCTGGGCTGCATGATCTGTGTTCTAACGACAGTCTGAGTCTTCAGTAACGTCTAAGCCTGAATAATAAGCTACATTATGTGTCTCTGTTCATTTCCCCAATAGGACAGAATGGTGCATGGAGCAGACTACATGGCCACCGAGTGACCGCAGTGTGTGTGCTGCTGCTGCTGCTGCTGTGTGTTCTACTGCTGACTGCCATCATCTGGGTTCTGTGTTCAGACTCTGTGTTCAGAATGTGGGTTCTGTGTTCAGAATGTGGGTTCTGTGTTCAGACTCTGGGTTCAGAATGTGGGTTCTGGGTTCAGACTCTGGGTTCTGTGTTCAGACTCTGGGTTCAGAATGTGGGTTCTGTGTTTAGACTCTGGGTTCTGTGTTCAGACTCTGGGTTCTGTGTTCAGACTCTGTGTTCAGAATGTGGGTTCTGTGTTCAGAATGTGGGTTCTGTGTTCAGACTCTGTGTTCAGAATGTGGGTTCTGTGTTCAGACTCTGGGTTCTGTGTTTAGACTCTGGGCTCTGTGTTCAGACTCTGGGTTCTGTGTTCAGACTCTGTGTTCAGAATGTGGGTTCTGTGTTCAAAATGTGGGTTCTGTGTTCAGACTCTGGGTTCTGTGTTCAGACTCTGGGTTCAGTGTTCAGACTCTGTGTTCAGACTCTGGGTTCTGTGTTCAGACTCTGTGTTCAGAATGTGGGTTCTGTGTTCAGACTCTGGGTTCTGTGTTCAGACTCTGGGTTCTGTGTTCAGACTCTGTGTTCAGACTCTGGGTTCTGTGTTCAGACTCTGGGTTCAGACTCTGGGTTCTGTGTTCAGACTCTGGGTTCAGACTCTGGGTTCTGTGTTTAGACTCTGGGCTGTATGATCTGTGTTCTAACGACAGTCTGAGTCTTCAGTAACGTCTAAGCCTGAATGATAAGCTACATTATGTGTCTCTGTTCATTTCCCCAATAGGACAGAATGGTGCATGGAGCAGACTACATGGCCACCGAGTGACCGCAGTGTGTGTGCTGCTGCTGCTGCTGCTGTGTGTTCTACTGCTGACTGCCATCACAGTGCTGTGGATCAAATACAACAATGTAAATACAGAAAACAACCAGTTACAGACCAGTTACAAAACCCTTACCATAGAGAGAAACCAGTTACTGCAGGAGAAAACTGGACTGCTAAGTCTGCTTTCTAGACTTGGTAAGTGAATATTATACTTACATAGATTAATAGTAAAACTCACATTTACACTGAGATCTGAAGCATTATACATAAATAATGTGGTTTGGGTTCTTATTTATGTAAATACTCCAAACTAGGATGGAGATATTTCAGCTCTAGTGTTTATTACATTTCTAATGAAATGAAAAGCTGGAATGAGAGCAGACAGGACTGCAAAAACAAAGGAGCAGACCTGGTGATCATAAACAGCGCAGAAGAACAGGTGAGAGAGAGAGAGAGAGAGAGAGAGAGAGAGAGAGAGAGAGAGAGAGAGAGAGAGAGAAATGTGAGAAAAAGTGTGAGAGAATAAATAAGTATCTATATTCATATTTGTCTTATTATATTTACAGGACTTCATCAGTAAATATTTTGGCAGTACTCAAGCTTGGATTGGTCTGACTGAGACTGAGGGGGGATATAAATGGGTAGATGGTACACCACTGACCACTGAGTAAGACACACACACACACACACACACACACATCACAGTGAACTGAAATTTAGTATCTCACTCTGGAATTTTCACATACATTTTGACTCTCTGTGTGTTTTCAGATTCTCGTGGATTATATACAGCGATAGTACAAGCAGACTGGACTGTGTTCTAATGGGCGCTAATAATGAAGGTCTTCAATTTGGCAAGCCGGCCTGGGGGGAATATTCCTGTGAGCATGGCGTATTTGCGATTTGTGAAATTGCATTATTTTGAGTTTTAGTGTGTTGTTTACAAAGCAAATAATAACACTGCACTTCCATTCTCATTATTCAAAGAATATGTTGTATTACAGTGTTTGCAGAATTTACAGAAAATCTAACGGTCAAAAATCTTTGCAAATTTTTTAATTAGTTTACAGTCTCAAAAAAAAATTATATTTATTTTCACTGCGCCAATTTCAGCCCACCAAACGATTTCCTGTCACTGTGTGTCTTGTTCAGTCCAATGGTGTATAAAGTCCTGTCTCTCACACACCACAGATGTAGACTAGTTTATGAAGCTAAGAATGAGCAGGGCAGAAAGCAACAAGAAGTAAAGTTAACGTGGATGAGACAGAGGGAGTCAGTGATGAGAACAGACACATTCCTGATCATCATCATCTTTTCTCTGCTTGTGTTTTATCTAAATATCTAAATATAAAAGAGGCGAAATTAAAACCTTCAGCTAAACATACATTTAATCACGACGTCCTTTCTTTAATTAGATAATAAATAAATAAATAAACTCCAACAAAAAAATATTTGTAATCAGTAAACATTTGTTTTATTTATATGCCAAGTCTCAAATCAAACACCAAATCCTCCATGATTTACACAATTAACCCTCTGGGTGGCGTTTTGTGGGGTTTTTTCGCTCATAGTGTCGAAACTAACTTAAATTACTGTCTTTATTGATCGTGCAGATAAAAAACAAAACATCATTTAAATCTGTAAAATGTCTAATTTTATTTGTAAACAACAAAACGATGTGCGTCTGTAAAATAAAGTTAACCAACAGGGGGCGCTGTCTGGCAAGTCATCTCTCAATAAACAATCTGAATCTCAGTGAATATTTACGTCACAGACATAATAAATATATGTATAGAAACCTCGCAATGTCTTTACCATAAACCACATTCACATAAAATAAAATATGATCTGATTATGTAATCGGTATGAAAACATAAATCAGTATTATTTATACTAATAAATCAGAATGATGATGATAAACGATTCTTCACTTGAAGAGGTGAAGTTTCACCTCATTAACTGTCCGTGTGGAAACATAGCAAAGGTTCCGTTTGGTGTCCTGATGATTTACGTAATTTGAACCCCCATTATTACTTTACAACATTTACAAAAAGTTTCTTCTCAGTACTTTAACTTTTACTCGAGTATTTTAAAACATGAGTATCTGCACTTATACTTAAGGATGTGTGTACTTTTACTGCCTCTGATAATGACAGATTAGACCTGAGCTGCAGCATGCACGCATCTTATCTCACCATTCTATATCATTAAACATTGATTTGTAGCTCGTTGTGTTCTTGCTGAAAGCTCCACTGAAACTCTGATCCACTCCAAAATGAAGTTCTCACTGCGCATGCCGACAGTCCGCGATAGTCCGTGACCACGTGACTCCGTGTTTATTGGAGACGCTAGAATAGGGGGCGGGGCCATGTGGTATGTGACGTACACTATGACGCGCCTGTACGGTCCTATAAAAGCGGCTGCACACGCGTGTCGCTGGATATATGAAAGTATACTCTGCTATGAGTGCTTATAAACTTGCTATTAGAGGCAGTTGGAGATGAAAAGACAACAAGCCTCAGATATAACCAGGCAGGAAGAACATGCCCGTGGACCAATAGAAGAGGACGATGTTGCAAGTGAATGCAGCAACACTGAAAGTGCTGCAGACCAGGAAGAAGCTCTGAAGGACTTCCTTCATAGCCTGTCTAGCACAATACAGGATGAAAAGCCTTCCTTTATAAAGAAAAACGAAACATGTTTAAAAGGGCAAATGCTTGCCAGAGGACTGTACCACCATGAAAATTTCAGAAGTCGGGAGGTTGTTTGGAAGCTGAGAAATGATGTGAAGTTAGCAGAAGAAACAGTGAAAGCTTATATGACGTTCTTTAAATTTGAATCGATGCCTATCGACGAGGCTCTCCGATCGTTCCTCAAAGTGTTCTGGCCAGAGGATGAACTTGAGTTACAGCATCTACTTATAAATCACTTCACTCAGCAGTACATTGCGTGTAATAAGCTGCAGCTCGATTTCCAGCCTGAAATTTACAACGTGACCTGGGCCATTATCATGCTGAACGCTGATCTTCATGCAGGTCACAAAGGGAAAAAAATGTCTTGCAGTGAATTTATATTGATCCTGATTAGAGCGTGCCGTAACGGGTATGAGTATGATCCCATACAATTAATAGGAATCTATGACTCGATTGAGATGAAAGCACTTGAGGTGTTCAGAGTAAAAACAAGATTTCAGCATGCATTTGAGACTAATAACAGCCATACCACCAACATCCACAAAACAGGTCATCTTATCTGCAAACAAGTTATGGATGAAAATGGAAGAAAAACCAGAAAGGGCAGAAGATCATGGAAGCCATTTACTGCAGTTCTTAAAGACATGGTTCTGCAGTTACAACAAGACAGCAAAGTAGACAAGAAGATTACCATTAGACTGCATCATACCATAGCCTACCCTCTAAAGTACAAAAACATACCCCATGTGCTGTGCATCAAGACCGCAGACTCCAGGGTCTTCTACTTCCAGGCCGAGAATGAAGAAGAACAGAGTTCATGGGTTGCGGCCATTAACCAGATTGCTGCACGTTACTCTGCTCCTCCTCTCACGTTTGCACATAACGACATCAAGGAACATCGCCCTCAGGTCCTACCAGCATTCCCCAGTCACCTGTCTCTGGAGCAACAGCTTCAGCACACCGAAAGCCAGTTACAGAAGGTTTCAAACTATTTAACATACTATATATCAATGCCAAATAGGAAAAGTAAATTACCTGTAGATTATATGGAGCAGGAGGTGATACGCTACACAACGTATGTAAGAGCATTAAAGAAGCTTGTTAAAGAAAAAGATCCTGAATCAGAATAAAGCAACTCAAACTGACAACGATATATACCACAATAAACTACAATATATTTCAATTTGTTGGTCACAAAAACAAATAAAAATGATTCACGTGATACAGTGACGGCTCTGATTTTGTCTGAAATTGTTAGAGTTTGCGACCGTTGCTTTTCATTGTATATTTAAAACATATAAATATGTGTCCCTGTGAAGACCAGACACTGGGCTGAGAAGTTTGCTGAACTTTTGATTTGTATGAATTTAATCATATGTGATTATAAATGTTTACACCGACCGCATTCAACAAACTAATTTATGACAAATGAATCTAATTCAGTACAGTTCAAAACTATAAAATCTTAATAATAAACATGATCCTTCTGATAAATTCAAGTGAGGATTTCTTTCCTTTCTCTTATTTCATGCATTGTTATTTGCCCAGCTTTAATTCTTCCTTACCTGCATGATAAATTTGTTGGATAGTTTTTGTGTTTTCCAGAATCCCTGTGTTATAGCCTTCAACATGTTCTGTGACTGTTTACATGACCACCGTCATGTCCTCGTTGTCGTCTCTCTTCTGCTCCTCTATGCATAACCGACACATTTCTAAAATCTAAAACTAAACACTGAGAACACGACTGTAAATCTGCAGCTTTTTACTCGAGTATGTCGTGTGTTATATATGAGATTAACAGGTTTGGTTGCCAGAACAGGAAGTAAACAACTGTGAGTTTATGTGACAAGATGTGAAGATATCAGAGGTGAAAATGTGAGACAGTTTCATAACCATAATGTATTGCACATAGATTTTCCTACACCAGAATGAATCTCTCTCTCTCTCTCTCTCTCTCTCTCTCTCTCTCCTGTTGTAGGCAGGTAGGAAAAAAATGCTATGAAGTGAGAATGCTTTAAAAAAAAATGCTCATTTATTTTTAACAATTGACAAAATAGAAAGTAAATAAACAGAAGAAAAATCCAATCTAATCAATATTTCACTAAATATCAACATTTGGCTTACAATTCTTACTTTTGCACACTTACACAAAAACCGTGCAACGTGTATAAAGCAGGTGTATGACACTATGTATGATGCAGGTGTATGACACTATGTATGAAGCAGGTGTATGACACTATGTATGATGCAGGTGTATGACACTATGTATGAAGCAGGTGTATGACACTATGTATGATGCAGGTGTATGACACTATGTATGAAGCAGGTGTATGACACTATGTATGATGCAGGTGTATGACACTATGTATGAAGCAGGTGTATGACACTATGTATGATGCAGGTGTATGACACTATGTATGAAGCAGGTGTATGACACTATGTATGATGCAGGTGTATGACACTATGTATGATGCAGGTGTATGACACTATGTATGATGCAGGTGTATGACACTATGTATGATGCAGGTGTATGACACTATGTATGATGCAGGTGTATGACACTATGTATGATGCAGGTGTATGACACTATGTATGATGCAGGTGTATGACACTATGTATGATGCAGGTGTATGACACTATGTATGATGCAGGTGTATGACACTATGTATGATGCAGGTGTATGACACTATGTATGATGCAGGTGTATGACACTATGTATGATGCAGGTGTATGACACTATGTATGATGCAGGTGTATGACACTATGTATGATGCAGGTGTATGACACTATGTATGATGCAGGTGTATGACACTATGTATGATGCAGGTGTATGACACTATGTATGATGCAGGTGTATGACACTATGTATGATGCAGGTGTATGACACTATGTATGATGCAGGTGTATGACACTATGTATGATGCAGGTGTATGACACTATGTATGATGCAGGTGTATGACACTATGTATGATGCAGGTGTATGACACTATGTATGATGCAGGTGTATGACACTATGTATGATGCAGGTGTATGACACTATGTATGATGCAGGTGTATGACACTATGTATGATGCAGGTGTATGACACTATGTATGATGCAGGTGTATGACACTATGTATGATGCAGGTGTATGACACTATGTATGATGCAGGTGTATGACACTATGTATGATGCAGGTGTATGACACTATGTATGATGCAGGTGTATGACACTATGTATGATGCAGGTGTATGACACTATGTATGATGCAGGTGTATGACACTATGTATGATGCAGGTGTATGACACTATGTATGATGCAGGTGTATGACACTATGTATGATGCAGGTGTATGACACTATGTATGATGCAGGTGTATGACACTATGTATGATGCAGGTGTATGACACTATGTATGATGCAGGTGTATGACACTATGTATGATGCAGGTGTATGACACTATGTATGATGCAGGTGTATGACACTATGTATGATGCAGGTGTATGACACTATGTATGATGCAGGTGTATGACACTATGTATGATGCAGGTGTATGACACTATGTATGATGCAGGTGTATGACACTATGTATGATGCAGGTGTATGACACTATGTATGATGCAGGTGTATGACACTATGTATGATGCAGGTGTATGACACTATGTATGATGCAGGTGTATGACACTATGTATGATGCAGGTGTATGACACTATGTATGATGCAGGTGTATGACACTATGTATGATGCAGGTGTATGACACTATGTATGATGCAGGTGTATGACACTATGTATGATGCAGGTGTATGACACTATGTATGATGCAGGTGTATGACACTATGTATGATGCAGGTGTATGACACTATGTATGATGCAGGTGTATGACACTATGTATGATGCAGGTGTATGACACTATGTATGATGCAGGTGTATGACACTATGTATGATGCAGGTGTATGACACTATGTATGATGCAGGTGTATGACACTATGTATGATGCAGGTGTATGACACTATGTATGATGCAGGTGTATGACACTATGTATGATGCAGGTGTATGACACTATGTATGATGCAGGTGTATGACACTATGTATGATGCAGGTGTATGACACTATGTATGATGCAGGTGTATGACACTATGTATGATGCAGGTGTATGACACTATGTATGATGCAGGTGTATGACACTATGTATGATGCAGGTGTATGACACTATGTATGATGCAGGTGTATGACACTATGTATGATGCAGGTGTATGACACTATGTATGATGCAGGTGTATGACACTATGTATGATGCAGGTGTATGACACTATGTATGATGCAGGTGTATGACACTATGTATGATGCAGGTGTATGACACTATGTATGATGCAGGTGTATGACACTATGTATGATGCAGGTGTATGACACTATGTATGATGCAGGTGTATGACACTATGTATGATGCAGGTGTATGACACTATGTATGATGCAGGTGTATGACACTATGTATGATGCAGGTGTATGACACTATGTATGATGCAGGTGTATGACACTATGTATGATGCAGGTGTATGACACTATGTATGATGCAGGTGTATGACACTATGTATGATGCAGGTGTATGACACTATGTATGATGCAGGTGTATGACACTATGTATGATGCAGGTGTATGACACTATGTATGATGCAGGTGTATGACACTATGTATGATGCAGGTGTATGACACTATGTATGATGCAGGTGTATGACACTATGTATGATGCAGGTGTATGACACTATGTATGATGCAGGTGTATGACACTATGTATGATGCAGGTGTATGACACTATGTATGATGCAGGTGTATGACACTATGTATGATGCAGGTGTATGACACTATGTATGATGCAGGTGTATGACACTATGTATGATGCAGGTGTATGACACTATGTATGATGCAGGTGTATGACACTATGTATGATGCAGGTGTATGACACTATGTATGATGCAGGTGTATGACACTATGTATGATGCAGGTGTATGACACTATGTATGATGCAGGTGTATGACACTATGTATGATGCAGGTGTATGACACTATGTATGATGCAGGTGTATGACACTATGTATGATGCAGGTGTATGACACTATGTATGATGCAGGTGTATGACACTATGTATGATGCAGGTGTATGACACTATGTATGATGCAGGTGTATGACACTATGTATGATGCAGGTGTATGACACTATGTATGATGCAGGTGTATGACACTATGTATGATGCAGGTGTATGACACTATGTATGATGCAGGTGTATGACACTATGTATGATGCAGGTGTATGACACTATGTATGATGCAGGTGTATGACACTATGTATGATGCAGGTGTATGACACTATGTATGATGCAGGTGTATGACACTATGTATGATGCAGGTGTATGACACTATGTATGATGCAGGTGTATGACACTATGTATGATGCAGGTGTATGACACTATGTATGATGCAGGTGTATGACACTATGTATGATGCAGGTGTATGACACTATGTATGATGCAGGTGTATGACACTATGTATGATGCAGGTGTATGACACTATGTATGATGCAGGTGTATGACACTATGTATGATGCAGGTGTATGACACTATGTATGATGCAGGTGTATGACACTATGTATGATGCAGGTGTATGACACTATGTATGATGCAGGTGTATGACACTATGTATGATGCAGGTGTATGACACTATGTATGATGCAGGTGTATGACACTATGTATGATGCAGGTGTATGACACTATGTATGATGCAGGTGTATGACACTATGTATGATGCAGGTGTATGACACTATGTATGATGCAGGTGTATGACACTATGTATGATGCAGGTGTATGACACTATGTATGATGCAGGTGTATGACACTATGTATGATGCAGGTGTATGACACTATGTATGATGCAGGTGTATGACACTATGTATGATGCAGGTGTATGACACTATGTATGATGCAGGTGTATGACACTATGTATGATGCAGGTGTATGACACTATGTATGATGCAGGTGTATGACACTATGTATGATGCAGGTGTATGACACTATGTATGATGCAGGTGTATGACACTATGTATGATGCAGGTGTATGACACTATGTATGATGCAGGTGTATGACACTATGTATGATGCAGGTGTATGACACTATGTATGATGCAGGTGTATGACACTATGTATGATGCAGGTGTATGACACTATGTATGATGCAGGTGTATGACACTATGTATGATGCAGGTGTATGACACTATGTATGATGCAGGTGTATGACACTATGTATGATGCAGGTGTATGACACTATGTATGATGCAGGTGTATGACACTATGTATGATGCAGGTGTATGACACTATGTATGATGCAGGTGTATGACACTATGTATGATGCAGGTGTATGACACTATGTATGATGCAGGTGTATGACACTATGTATGATGCAGGTGTATGACACTATGTATGATGCAGGTGTATGACACTATGTATGATGCAGGTGTATGACACTATGTATGATGCAGGTGTATGACACTATGTATGATGCAGGTGTATGACACTATGTATGATGCAGGTGTATGACACTATGTATGATGCAGGTGTATGACACTATGTATGATGCAGGTGTATGACACTATGTATGATGCAGGTGTATGACACTATGTATGATGCAGGTGTATGACACTATGTATGATGCAGGTGTATGACACTATGTATGATGCAGGTGTATGACACTATGTATGATGCAGGTGTATGACACTATGTATGATGCAGGTGTATGACACTATGTATGATGCAGGTGTATGACACTATGTATGATGCAGGTGTATGACACTATGTATGATGCAGGTGTATGACACTATGTATGATGCAGGTGTATGACACTATGTATGATGCAGGTGTATGACACTATGTATGATGCAGGTGTATGACACTATGTATGATGCAGGTGTATGACACTATGTATGATGCAGGTGTATGACACTATGTATGATGCAGGTGTATGACACTATGTATGATGCAGGTGTATGACACTATGTATGATGCAGGTGTATGACACTATGTATGATGCAGGTGTATGACACTATGTATGATGCAGGTGTATGACACTATGTATGATGCAGGTGTATGACACTATGTATGATGCAGGTGTATGACACTATGTATGATGCAGGTGTATGACACTATGTATGATGCAGGTGTATGACACTATGTATGATGCAGGTGTATGACACTATGTATGATGCAGGTGTATGACACTATGTATGATGCAGGTGTATGACACTATGTATGATGCAGGTGTATGACACTATGTATGATGCAGGTGTATGACACTATGTATGATGCAGGTGTATGACACTATGTATGATGCAGGTGTATGACACTATGTATGATGCAGGTGTATGACACTATGTATGATGCAGGTGTATGACACTATGTATGATGCAGGTGTATGACACTATGTATGATGCAGGTGTATGACACTATGTATGATGCAGGTGTATGACACTATGTATGATGCAGGTGTATGACACTATGTATGATGCAGGTGTATGACACTATGTATGATGCAGGTGTATGACACTATGTATGATGCAGGTGTATGACACTATGTATGATGCAGGTGTATGACACTATGTATGATGCAGGTGTATGACACTATGTATGATGCAGGTGTATGACACTATGTATGATGCAGGTGTATGACACTATGTATGATGCAGGTGTATGACACTATGTATGATGCAGGTGTATGACACTATGTATGATGCAGGTGTATGACACTATGTATGATGCAGGTGTATGACACTATGTATGATGCAGGTGTATGACACTATGTATGATGCAGGTGTATGACACTATGTATGATGCAGGTGTATGACACTATGTATGATGCAGGTGTATGACACTATGTATGATGCAGGTGTATGACACTATGTATGATGCAGGTGTATGACACTATGTATGATGCAGGTGTATGACACTATGTATGATGCAGGTGTATGACACTATGTATGATGCAGGTGTATGACACTATGTATGATGCAGGTGTATGACACTATGTATGATGCAGGTGTATGCTGATCTTCATGCAGGTCACAAAGGGAAAAAAATGTCTTGCAGTGAATTTACATTGAACCTGTTTAGAGCGTGCCGTAACGGGTATGAGTATGATCCCATACAATTAATAGGAATCTATGACTCGATTGAGATGAAAGCACTTGAGGTGTTCAGAGTAAAAACAAGATTTCAGCATGCATTTGAGACTAATAACAGCCATACCACCAACATCCACAAAACAGGTCATCTTATCTGCAAACAAGTTATGGATGAAAATGGAAGAAAAACCAGAAAGGGCAGAAGATCATGGAAGCCATTTACTGCAGTTCTTAAAGACATGGTTCTGCAGTTACAACAAGACAGCAAAGTAGACAAGAAGATTACCATTAGACTGCATCATACCATAGCCTACCCTCTAAAGTACAAAAACATACCCCATGTGCTGTGCATCAAGACCGCAGACTCCAGGGTCTTCTACTTCCAGGCCGAGAATGAAGAAGAACAGAGTTCATGGGTTGCGGCCATTAACCAGATTGCTGCACGTTACTCTGCTCCTCCTCTCACGTTTGCATCAAACAACACCAAGCAACATTGCCCTCAGGTCCTACCAGCATTCCCCAGTCACCTGTCTCTGGAGCAACAGCTTCAGCACACCGAAAGCCAGTTACAGAAGGTTTCAAACTATTTAACATACTATATATCAATGCCAAATAGGAAAAGTAAATTACCTGTAGATTATATGGAGCAGGAGGTGATACGCTACACAACGTATGTAAGAGCATTAGAGAAGCTTGTTAAAGAAAAAGATCCTGAATCAGAATGAAGCAACTCAAACTGACAACGATATATACCACAATAAACTACAATATATTTCAATTTGTTGGTCACAAAAACAAATAAAAATGATTCACATGATACAGTGACGGCTCTGATCCACTAATGTGTGTGTAGAAAACAATGTTGTTGCCATAGTAACTGTTCACGGGGACTTGTATGGCATGTGATCCATTTAATCTAGAACTAATAAATTGACCAACAGGTTAAATGTGTTGTTAAAAAAATAATTACACATGATAAATGTGATAAAATACCTCATCACCACATCATACACACACTCACCAATCACATGCTGCTAAAGGTGGCTCCATACGGATAGCTGACAAAAGCACATAGTTACCATGGATGATAAACACTTAGAAACCTTGATGAAGTCTTTGGATTAATATGAAGAGCTTTGCTGCAATGGCTTAGGATGACAACTGTTACAAACAAATTTGTCCTCAAGTCTCCATCAGTGAGCAGCTGATAACTTCAACATTGCTAAAAAAAGATAATGAATGAATATCTGGACATCACCCAGATAAGTCAAATCAAAGCAGCTTTACAGAATGTGAGAATTAACGTGAATGATGTGTATTTATCCCTGATGGTGACTGTGGTGAAGGAAAAATTCCCTTAGATGTTATGAGGAAGAAACTTTGAGAGGAACCAGACTCAAAAGGGGAACCTCATCCTCATTTGGGTGACATCAGGAGTGTGATTATAGTCTTTAAAACAATACAGAACACTGGAGAGTGAGAACTAACTGGAGTGTGTGATTATGGGTGATGTTCTTTCTACAGTCTTATACAGTCATTTGAGATTTTGGAACCAGGAGCTACTGAGCAACTAAAATAGCTCAACATTTGAGATCATCACAGATCCAACACCAGTTTTTCCATGCCAGAGCCTTTAAACACTGAAAGAGTTCCAATGTCCAAGCTTTACATAAAATCCATTTGGCGCTGATACATCTACTTCTTTAAAGGTCCCCAATCTTCATGAGGTGGGACGTGACTGGAGCTGGAGCAACTTTAAGATGCGTTGAGATAGTGAGAGAAAAAGAAGCAGTGGAGAGAAATTAGTGTAGCTGCTGTTCATGATATTAAGTTGATAATGTGCATGTGATCAGAAGTTCTGGAGCACAAGGTTATGATGCATTTAAACTGGGAGAGTGTATCTGAGCCCCGAACACTGTCAGGAAGACTATTCCACAGTTTAGGAGCTAAATGTGAGAATGTTCTACCATCTTTAGTGGACTTTGCTATTCTAGGAGCTAATAGCAGTCCAGAGTTTTGGAATCGCAAGGAGCATGATGGATTGTAGCGTGTTAGAAGACTTGGATTGATACGGTGGAGATAAATCATTTAGGGCTTTGTAGGTAAGTAACAAAAGTTTGTAGTTGATTTAAAACTCACAACAGGTCATCTATGATAAGATTGGGGTTTTATGGTCGTCTAGAAGGAGTCTGGTTCCTTTCAAGGTTTCTTCCTCTGTTTTTTTTTTTTTTTTCGTTTTGGTTTTTGCCTTCACCTCTGTTGCCTCTCGCTCACTCATTAGGGATAAACTGATTAGGGAACATGTATAGGGATGTAAAGTTTTGATCTATAAATTCTGTTAAACTGCTTCGTAACAATGTTCATTTAAAAAAGTGCTAAACAAATAATCATTTTATTGAATTAAATTAAAGTTAAAAGGCAGCTACGGAAACCATGCAGAGACGAATGAATGTTGATACATTAACACTTTATTCTTTTTCTGTTCAGGATTTTCTTTCCCTGTGTAGAAGTACTGTGATTTTACACTGAGTATAATGATTTATAAAAGTAAGGATCATTTAAGTAAATTAAATCGTAAGCGTCATCACAGAAGATTGCTGACCATAAACCACATTTATATTCATGCTTAAACATCACTGCTGCAGAATCTCTCCCATTTTCCTCAACGATCCCAAATGGTAAAACAGAAAAGAGGTGACGCAATGATATTTACAGAGAGGACTTTTCAGAAAAACACAAAACACTCTGATCTACACAGATTAAAATGTCATACCATTTTTCTGCTTTTCATTCACATACAACAGCTCAGTTTTAATTTCTCTTCTCACAGATCCAAATAAACTCAGTATTACAGGGATAATCAGCCCAGTTCCTGACAGGATCAGACCCTTCACCTGTTACAGCACAGTCTTCTTCACCTCCATTACTGTTCGGTTCTCCGTTCAACCAATACCTGAAGGAGAGAATCAGAGGATCAGGTTGTGTAAAAATCTTTAACTTATCATCATTAGTAAATATATGTTCAGTGATTTCTTACTCAATGGTCAGTTGTGTATCGTCCACCCACTTCCACTCGCCCTCTCTGTCTCTGTCATTCAGACCAATCCAAGCTCTTCTGTCTTTCCTCAATTTTCTGATGAACTCCTGTCAGGTTGTAGTGAAATATAATAATAAATAAGAGTCTCTCTCTCTCTCTCTCTCTCTCTCTCTCTCTCTCACACACCTGTTCCTCTTTGCTGTTTATCACCACCAGATCTGCTCCTCTCTCTCTGCAGTCCTGTCTGCTCTCAGTCCAGCTTTTTGGCCCAGTGTAGGTATAGTAAATACTGGTATTAAAATGTTTCCATCCTGGAACCAGACAAATTCAATATAAAAATATTGAGAATTCAACTGCAGTTAAATTGTAATAAAAAAATGTATTTAAAAAAATTACAAATACATACCTTATATATATATATATATATATATATATATATATATATATATATATGTGTGTGTGTGTGTGTGAGTGTGTGTTGCTCACCAAGTTTCTGTAGTTCCTCTTTATACTTCTGTAACTGGTCTCTCTCTGCAGTCAGTGTGTTGTACTTGGTCTGTAACCGGTCTCTCTCTACAGTCAGGTTGTTGTATCTGTTCTGTAGTTGGTTGCGTTCTGTATTCAGGTTGTTGAATTTAATCCACAGCACTGTGACGGCAGTCAGCAGGAGAACACACAGCAGCAGCAGCACCACACACACTGCACTCAGTCTGTAACTTCTGCTACTTGTACTCACTACTCCTAAAGAGGAACATAGAATGGCCACATAGATGTGTTTTAAAATTATTTAAATCAATAATCACATGATTAAAAATCGTACTATTAACATGTAAAGCACTGAACAGTCTCACACTGCAGTGGTGCTATTTGCATATGTAATCACTTCCTGGAAAAAAAGGAAGTATATTTTAAACTGTTAATAACAGTTTGTTTGTTTGTTTGTTTGTTTGTTTCTTTGGTTATTTTACAGATTTTTGAAGCCTTTCTATGTAAATGAGCAGCTGCATTTTACACAGTAAATGAGATCAGTAAATGTGCAGATCAGTACATTTACACACACACTATTTCTGAATGCGAGTGTGTTGTTACCTGAGCTCTCAGATTGCTTGAAGCCTCCAGCCCTCTGGGTCTCCAATTTGTCTTCATTCATATAAATATCTTCATATGAATTCTCACTGTCACAGGAATCAGCTCGATTTTCAGCTGAAACTTCTGCATTTGCATAAATATCCTCCCTCATGTCCATTCTTCTCTCGCAGTAATCCTGATTTTTCAGTGCTGTAGGTATCAGTCCTGATAGACACACTTACTGCTATTTAATTGTCTTAATGTGCAGTGAAGAATCGATAACTGACTAAACACTGACCATAGTCTATTTCCCGTTTACCAATTTCACATGCAGTGAGAAAAAGTGATGACAGTGTGTTGTTTCGATGGGCAACCCTGACATTTTGATCATGCAAAAGGCAAAGGCCCTTGTCACAACACAGTCATGTGACCACCAGACTTTTGCCTGAGTTTAACTAATATTTTATTAATATGAAGATGTGATTATGAAGTTATACAATTTATTTCACCACTGTTGAATTCTTAAAAAGGCAAGAACCATATCATACTAAAGTATTTCCTGTAGTAAGTTTCAAAAGTGCTCTGTTCTCATCTCACTTTGACCACAGGAAGCTCAGGCTCTTCCTTTACTGACAGCTGAGCTACAAATAATCTTCAGTATATGCATCAGAAGTTAATCACCATCAGGAAATTCAGTGGTGTGAATGTTTGCATGTTTGTCACACTTTAATGTTTAAGATCATCAAACTGATTTAAATATTAGTAAAAGATAATGCAAGTGAACACCACATGCAGTTTTTAAATAAAGGTTTTTATTATTGAGGGAAAACAAAATAGGAAATCAGGAACAGGGCAAACACTTTTTCACACCACTGTACATTACTTAAAAAAGATTGATTGTAATACAGGGTAATGCTCTTTGATCACTAATGTACATATTTGTAAAATTATACAATGAGCAGTTTCTTGTGGTTTATCTAATAGAGACTACTGAGTACATGCCTGGGGCAAAGTTTTCCCCACTAGAGGGCAGCACATGACTGTGTCAAAGTAATTGGAACGCGCTACCTGTGTTTTAGCTAATTAAGAGTAGCACATGGACTGCCGTGTGCTCAGTCTTGTTTTAGACTCCTTCAATAGTCCTGACCTGTAATTCCCGGTGTTTGAAAACTAGATCCATACGCACTCCTTTGCTTTAGTTAGACTTGTCAGGATGTAAAAAATAAAACTGCAGTTTAGTGAAAATGTGTTCAAGGGCCGCAGATCCCTCATGTCTTATATCCCAGAGATCCCTCATGTCTTATATCCCAGAGATCCCTCATGTCTTATATCCCAGAGATCCCTCATGTCTTATATCTCAGAGATCCCTCATGTCTTATATCTCAGAGATCCCTCATGTCTTATATCCCAGAGATCCCTCATGTCTTATATCCCAGAGATCCCTCATGTCTTATATCAAAGAGATCCCTCATGTCTTTGTGGCAGCAGGGGTTTGGTCGAGCGCCAGTTTGTGAATGGAGGGCTAGGCCTGGGGCTAAACTTTGACCATCAGAAGGCTGCACATGACTGTGCCTGAGGCCACCTTCCATTCTTCTCCAACAAAAAACCAAGAGAGAGATTGACCTTCCGTCCGGGGTACTGGCTTTGGACTGCAATTAGTACGAACAGCTTTACTACCTTGTTACAAACAAATTTGTGCTCAAGTCTCCATCAGTGATCATTCAACAATAATACATCTATAATGTATGAACCCAGCAAAGGATCTGTTGCCTTTTGAGTCTGATTCTTTTCAAGGTTGCTTCCTCATAAGATCTCGGGGGGGTTCTGTCAATCTGCTTTGTGATGCTATACAAAAAATATTTAAAATAAATTGAATTGAAATGAAAATGCAGATACAGAAACCAAGCAGAGATAAATGAATAGTGGTTCATAAACTTTTTATTATTTTTCTGTTTAAGGTTTTTTTTTTCTCTGATATTTAGTAGTACTTGAAAAAGAATAAGAAAAGAAACCAAAAAAGGGTTGATAAGTCATTTAACAGTAATAATGATTTTTCAGAAACACACTGATCTATACAGATATAAATGCCCCTTTAATTTTATGCTTTTTAGTCACATACAGCAATTTAAAGGATCATTTTTCTCTTACAGATCCAAATAAATCCAGTATTACAGGGATAATCAGCCCAGTTCATGACAGAATTAGACCCTTCACCTGTCATAACACAGTCCTCATCTCCTGCTTTACTGTTGGGTTCCCCTTTAAACCAATACCTGAAGGAGAGAACCAGAGGATCGTGCCATGTTTAAATCTTTACCTTATCATCAGAGGAAAATATTACTTCAGTGATTTTCTTACCCAGTGGTCAGTTGTGTATCATCCACCCACTTCCACTCGCCCTCTCTGTGTCTGTCAGTCAGACCAATCCAAGCTCCTCTGTTTGTCCGCAATTTATTGATAAGATCCTGTCATGGTTTTAAATAAATATAATAATAAGTGTCTCTCTCTCTCTCTCTCTCTCTCTCTCTCTCTCTCTCTCTCTCTCACACACACACACACACACTCATTCACTCACCTGTTCCTCTTTGCTGTTTATCACCACCAGATCTGCTCCTCTCTCTCTGCAGTCCTGTCTGCTCTCAGTCCAGCTTTTTGTCCCAGTAGAGGTATAGTAAATACTGTTGCTGAAATATGTCCATCCTGGGACCAGACAAATTCAATAAAAAACAGTAAAGAATTCAATAGTCATTAAATTAATAGTTATAAAAAATATATATACACACACTATATTGCCAAAAGTTTGCAGACACCTGGTCATGATTATGGTATGTGCTTTTTTGAGCACATCACCTCCAGTCTTCTAGGAAGATGGTCCACTAGATTTTGAAGTGTGCTTGTGGAGTCAGTAAATTGAGGTACTGATGTAGGTGGGGTTAGGAGGTCTGGAGTGCAGTCGGCATTCACATTAATCCCAAAGGTGTTTAATAGGGTTGAGGTCAGAGCTCTATAGCAAAAGATCTTTCACTCTAACCCATGCAAAGTATATCTTCATGGAGTTTGCTTTGCACAGGGGCATTGTCATGCTGGAACAGGTTTAGGTCTCCTAGTTCAGGTGAAGGGAAGATTTTATGTTACTGCATCCAAAGACATCACATGCAGTTGTGTGGCTTTAGCTTTGCGATAACAGTTTGTTGAAGAACCACATATGGTTGGGAAAGTCATGTGTCCCAATACTTTTGTCAATTTAGTGTGTGTGTGTAATTTATATATATATATATATATTAAGATGAAAATTTAAAGAAGTACAATCAGACACTTCTGCAGTATTATGTATTACTCACCAGATTTAAAGAGCTTCTGTAGTTCCTCCTTATACTTCTGTAACTGGTCTCTCTCTGCAGTCAGTGTGTTGTATTTGGTCTGTAACTGGTCTCTCTCTGCAGTCAGTGTGTTGTATTTGGTCTGTAACTGGTCTCTCTCTGCAGTCAGTGTGTTGTATTTGGTCTGTAACTGGTCTTCATCTACAGTCAGGTTGTTGTATCTGTTCTGTAGCTGGTTGCGTTCTGTATTCAGGTTGTTGAATTTGATCCACAGCACTGTGACGGCAGTCAGCAGGAGAACACACAGCAGCAGCAGCACCACACACACTGCACTCAGTCTGTAACTTCTTCTACTTGTACTCACTACTCCTATAGAGGAACATGGAATGGCCACAGAGATGCGTTTTTATCTAATTTTTATTTACAATCATACTGATTAAAAAATACTACTATTAACGTATAAAGCAGTCTC
This sequence comes from Silurus asotus, assembly GCA_024362625.1. Taxonomy (NCBI): domain Eukaryota; kingdom Metazoa; phylum Chordata; class Actinopteri; order Siluriformes; family Siluridae; genus Silurus; species Silurus asotus. The sequence continues at coordinate 2,167,667 of MU545793.1, forward strand.
GCACCCCAGTACCTTAGCCCTTTTTTAAGAAGCCTTTGGTAAATATGTTTCTCTGAGGTAAACAAGGAATCAAGTCATATAGTATTTCAGTTAACTGGAATGTTTAGATGCTCTCATGCCACTAATCTCACACATTTACTCAAGTTTGTTAACGTGGTGTGGTGAATAATCTTCCAGCATTTCGGCGTTCATCTTTCCACTTTTCCTGCTACTGTGTACATTTGTATCGTGTTGTGATTTTTGCACAAATGTAATTTTTTTGTATACTTTTGCACACATGCAGTTTATGTATTCCTGTGTGTAGGTCTGCACTGTACCAACTATATATGGTTTAAATCAGTGGCGGGCCGTGCATTTGGTACCTGGTCCTTCAGTGAGGACGTCCCAGACCTAATCCACCTCTTAATACCACCACTATCAGGTCACAATAATAGAAACCATGAATACTATACAAAAACGCAATATAACAACGTCTGGCATTACGGAGAGAGAGGCATTTCACATATGGATGGTAAATACCACTTTACCAAAGCCATAAACCCAGTTAAGACTCCGAACCTCTACACTACAACCACAACTGTACACCTACAACATCTGGAGCAGTTCAGAATCAATATTTGTCTCATAACATGACAAAAACGGAAAAATGCTGACGCTAATCTGGGCCAGCTAGCTGAATATGAAATCTGATTGGTTGATGAACCAGACCTGTTGATAATATTCTCTATGGTAAAAATGCCAGCAGTAATGATTCTGAAGGCTCTGGGCAGATTAGATTTACATGGCAGCACATAGAGGCTGAAATCTGATTGGACAAAAAATATAAGATCCACATACACGTACTGGAAGCAGTGCAGCCGAGAGAAAAGCTACAGAATGAAGATAATAAACTGATGGGAATAAATTTATACAATTTAATGGAACAAATATTAATATTTAGGTTGTAAATGTAGGTCAGTGTTCTGAAAGTGTTTAGGCCAGGAGAGAAGGATTTGCTGGCCCTGACGGCCCGTCACTGATTGAATAGACATTAAAAACCACTTGAGACTTGAAAATGAAGCACCAGTCATCGAAAATGGCTAAATGCTATGAATTCTTTCTCAGGCACCAGAGATCATAGAGGTATGGACCTACTGTAAAGCTCTATTTTTAACAATGAGGTATGTGACATGTGGTCTTTACAATATGAAGCTATACGGTTTGGAACTATCCGATTTTATATCTGGTGTTCTTTCCTATTTTTCACTTTAAAAGTTTATTTTCATCTTTATCGATAGCTAATTAACTGTTTGTAATGATTTAATTGCTGTCCATTAAACAGTTTAAAGTCCAAATGCTTATGAAGCATCAGAAAACGCCTCAGTAGTGCTGTCTGCACATGTGATCATTTGCTTGGGGGGAGAAAAAAAGGAAGTATATATATTTTTAAAATTGAAATGAGAGGGTGAGAGTGAAAGTGTGTGTGTGTGTGTGTGTGTGTGTGTGTGTGTGTGTGTGCGTGCGTGCGTGTGCATTCAGATCACATTACAAATTGTCTTTTTTTTTTTTTACAAATTTTTGAAGCCTTTCTATGTGAATGAGCAGCTGCATTTTACACAGTAAATGAGATCAGTAAATGTGCAGATCAGTACATTTTCACACACACACTATTTCTGAATGCGAGTGTGTTGTTACCTGAGCTCTCAGATTGCTTGAAGCCTCCAGCCCTCTGGGTCTCCAATTTGTCTTCATTCATATAAATATCTTCATATGAATGCTCACTGTCACAGGAATCAGCTCGATTTTCTGCTGAAACTTCTGCATTTGCATAAATATCCTCCCTCATGTCCATTCTTCTCTCGCAGTAATCCTGATCTTTCAGTGCTGTAGGTATCAGTCCTGATAGACACACTTACTGCTATTTAATTATCTTAATCTGCAGTGATGGATCGCTAACTGACTAAACACTGACCATAGTCTATTTCCTGTTTAATGAAACTTCAACATGCAGTGACGAACAAGTGACGACAGTGTGTTTTTTTCTGGGAAATAATCTTTAAGAAGGAAGAACTTAAAACAGCCCCATCACCACACAGTTTCCTGCCTGAGGAGTGCACTAAATATATTATTAGTAGGAAGTTAGTCATAGATGTGATGGTATATCGAACTAATTTATTTCAGTACTGCTGAATTCTTCTAAATGTTTGTTCAGGGCGTAAGCAATAATTCTCTATCACAGCAGATCTAATAGTTGTTCCAATCTTGGCCTGTAATTTACGGTGAATAAAAACTACTGTACATCCACACACATTCATCTGCTTTAGGTTGATTGTCAGGATGTAAAGAATAAAACTTCCACCTCACATTCTCTTCCAACAGAGAGCAGAGAGAGGGTCCATATCCCGGGGTCTCTCTCAGACAGAGGGAGACCGCTTTTGAGGATGAGTCCAATTGTTTATTTCTGGAAATAGAGAGGGACCTCTGCAGGGGTCCTGGTTTTGACAAAGAAGATTTTGACTCTGTTGGACTGTAGTTATCGTGGCACTGTAGTGGCTCTCTGTAGCCCTTGTGCAGCAGAAGGTATTTAATGTATGTCATCTTAACACTTCCTAGTTTTTCACGAGACACCAGCCTGCCTCTTCTTTTTGCTGCTACGGTTCTGCTTCTAAAAATGTGTCACTCTGTGTACACTGTGTGTGTGTGGGCAATTCCTAATGAATCTCAGAACTCGCCATCGTCGTCGAAACGTTCAAAATAGGCGTGGCCACTTTTACTAAAACGCCTATAACTCGGTCCACATGTGTATGAGCTCAAACTTTGGTCAAATTAAAAAAATTGTGGCTCTTGCCTATTGATAGCGCCATAAGATGGAGCAACCATATAAACGGCTATAACTACACAACTGTTAGTCCAATTGACCTGAAATTTGGCTCGCATGAGGGGATTTGCGTATCTCGAAAAACATAGTCACCATCGGCTAATGAATTTGGAGCACCTGTTACACAATGATGAATGAAGAGGCCGATGTGGGAAACTCAATGTCTTGTTCCTTATGAGCTTAAAAGCCTTAGGTGCTGGAACCCCAGTAATCACTGCTTGCAGTTGTATTTATTATTAATCGTAGTAGTAACAATTATGCCCACATATTTCCATAATTAACTCTTTACTATATGCTGCAGCACGTGTAGTGAACTATTATGCCTTACTATAACATCTGGTATTACGATCCTACTGCAATCCAAGTAGCACAACAATGCCCTCTGAAGTATTCAGAGTTCAGGCCTGAAATGTTTGTGATTCAGTGAAAAGGATGCACTGGATCAAATGCTATTCAATAAGCTACTGCATGATGTGTTTTTATTGTCTCTTGTTTTATTGTTGCATCATATTACATTTCAGAAAAAAAATATTTCTTTGGTCCGCATTTTCTATCGTAGGTTTTATTCCGTGATTAAACTTAGATTCTGGTTTAACTGATCTGATCAGTCTTATGTAAAAGAAAGTACATTTTTCTTTTCATATATGACTTTATTTAATGTGTTGCATTCCAGGAGTGTTTTTTCTTGTATGTACAGAGAGAAGTATAAATAGGACTGAAGAAATGTGATCGGGTTTTGTTTACTCGTTGAGTTGGCACAGCAGCGCTGAGGCTTTGGAGATCCAGTAATCGCTTGGCCTGTTGGACGGCAACATCACAGTCACCACAAAGTTAGTGGAGTGTCCTGTAAAAAAGATATATATTTGTATAATTATATTTTATAATTTTATGAACTGTATTCATAGTTAGTGTTTTTTTTAATGTAAAGTGCCTTGAGAAGCTGTTAAAGCCACTAAATCTATACTAGGTATTTATGCTTTGTATACATATATATAAACAATATGTTCTATAGTGTAGTGCACTGTACAGTTGCGTTACCTGTAGTGGACAGGGTTCCGGCTCTGGCGGAGGTTTTGTACAGCGGAGCGTGATACAGTGATGGATCAGGTTCATAATTCTGCTGAGGCTCAAATTGTACCACTGGCAGCATGGGGTTCATCACCCCTGGTAATGCGTCCTCCATTACCATGTTCACATCATCCCATCGGCTCGAGTCCATGAACATCCCGTGCACTAACACCCCGTCTTTTATGCTGGGGAGCTACAGCCAGATATACACACACACACACACACACACACACACACACACACAAAAAAACCCAATGGGTTTAATAAATAATCATTTATTAAAGATACATTTATGGTTACTAATTGACTACGTCTGGCTGACCTTCTGATCCTGCTCGAGTTCCTTGTCTTCTCCGAGGTTCTTCAGGCCTTCGTTGATGATGGCCTGGTCTCGGTACACCGTGGTCACGTTGAAGCGAAAGTTGAGCTCATCGATGGGTAGGTTGTACTTCCGCGCATGATTTTGCAGCGTTCCTGTTAAACAGTAACGTGTGTGTAGTACATCTTTTTGTAGATTACATAAGATGACACATTAGCTTGACTTGAAGAACACCAACCTGTCAGAAAGCCCTGAGGGAAGAAGAACCCTGAGATCCAGAAAGACTTGGGCTGACCTCTGTTTATCCAGCTCTGTTTATAACATACACACACACACACACACAGAAAAGAAATGACACACCCACTGACAGTTTTTCAACCTAAAAATATGTTAGAAAAGACACATGTAGCAGAAAGCTAGCTGTAGTTGGTGACCTTGTAATAGGTCAAATATCTCTAGTCATTTTTTCCTGATCCGCTTGTGCACATTTTGCACACACATTTCAACTAAAATTAGGCTAAAAGTCTATATCTTATAGTATAGCAGAGTTAGCCTCTAACGACCGAGTAGCTGTGAGTACAAAACAACCTCCATCAGGACATTAAAAATCAGCCTGAGGTTTCCTCTACTGGGCGACAATCACTTCTGCTTCAGTTCCCATGTAGGACAATAAAAGAGATCTGACATGGTAACTAGAGCTGCAGGTTACTAAACCCGCCGAATGTTAAGTTTCTCTTACGTCTATGAAGGCGGTGCGCAGTGCCAAGTCTTGTACCCAGCTGCCCAGGGGCTTCAGAGACGGGTACGCGGCGCTGGCCCAGCGCTCCGGCACCTGGTTGTTCAGGAAACTGTTGTAGATCCGCTCCATCTCCTCAGACATTACCACCAAACCAGCTATGGCCTTCTGCAAGGTGTGGAGGGAGTTCTACACACACACACAGATTACAGTTTACACAGTTACATTAATATCCAAATCTTTATGTAGGTCAGTGAATCTCTCTCTCTCTCTCTCTCTCTCTCTCTCTCTCTTTCAGTCCTGAGGGATACCTCTTCTAAAATTTCATGATGCATGTGCATGGAGTAAAACAATCGCTATTTTAAATTTGCACCATTTTAGTGAAGCTCACCCGTAACAAACGCAGCAGGGAGTTGAAACGGTCCACTTCCTGTCCCAGCACAGTCGTCAGGGAGTTCAGTCGGCCATTAGAGTCTCGAACAAATAGGGTCTCTGCCACACCATCCATATTAAGTTTCTCTAAAAACACACACACAAATATACAGTGTAGGTGTAGTTTATGGTGGATGGTGTAGGTGGTGTAGTTTATGGTAAATGGAGGAGTTTATGGTGGATGGTGTAGGTGGTGTAGTTTATGGTGGATGGTGTAGGTGGTGTAGTTTATGGTAAATGGTGGAGTTTATGGTGGACGGCGTAGGTGGTGTGGTTTATGTTTGATGGTGTAGTTTATGGTGGATGGTCTAGTTTATGTTGGATGGTGTATTTTATGGTGGATGGTGTAGGTGGGGTAGTTTATGTTGGATGGTCTAGTTTATGTTGGATGGTGCAGTTTATAATGGACGGTGTAGGAGGTGTAGTTTATGTTGGATGGTCTAGTTTATGTTGGATGGTGTAGTTTATGGTGGACGGTGTAGGAGGTGTAGTTTATGTTGGATGGTCTAGTTTATGTTGGATGGTGTAGTTTATGGTGGACGGTGTAGGTGCTGTAGTTTATGTTGGATGGTGTAGTTGTAGTTATTGGTGGATGGTATAGGTGGTGTAGTTTATGTTGGATGGTGTGGTTGTAGTTATTGGTGGATGGTATAGGTGGTGTAGTTTATGTTGGATGGTGTGGTTTATGGTGGATGGTGTAGTTGTAGTTATTTGTGGATGGTATAGGTGGTGCAGTTCATGTTGGATGGTGTGGTTGTAGTTATTTGTGGATGGTATAGGTGGTGTAGTTTATGTTGGATGGTGTGGTTTATGTTGGATGGTGTGGTTTATGTTGGATAGTGTAGTTGTAGGTATTAGTGGATGGTATAGGTGGTGTAGTTTATGTTGGATGGTGTGGTTTATGGTGGATTGTGTAGTTTATGGTGGATGGTGTAGATGGTGTAGTTTATGTTGGATGGTGTAGGTGGTGTAGTTTATAGTGGATAATGTAAGTGGTGTAGTTTGTGGTGGATGGTGTAGGTGGTGTAGTTTATAGTGGATGGTGTAAGTGGTGTAGTTTGTGGTGGATGGTGTAGTTGTAGTTATTGGTGGATGGTTTAGGTGGTGTAGTTTATGTTGGATAGTGCGGTTTATGGTGGAAGGTGTAGTTTATGTTGGATAGTGTAGTTGTAGGTATTAGTGGATGGTATAGGTGGTGTAGTTTATGTTGGATGGTGTGGTTTATGGTGGATTGTGTAGTTTATGGTGGATGGTGTAGATGGTGTAGTTTATGTTGGATGGTGTAGGTGGTGTAGTTTATAGTGGATAATGTAAGTGGTGTAGTTTGTGGTGGATGGTGTAGTTTATAGTGGATGGTGTAAGTGGTGTAGTTTGTGGTGGATGGTGTAGTTTATGGTGGATAGTAAACTTATCAATCACCTGGAATCTTGCTTAGAATGGAGTCTGCGAGTTCATGCACCACCTGGTCATTACTCTTCCCTCCAGCAGCTGCTGTGGATCTCGGCTGCACCTCCAGGATGGTGTTAATCAGAGTCCCTGTCTCTTGCCTCTGTGTGAACACACCAAGCACATCAGGTGTTCATTTGTGCAAGTCTTGTGCAAGGTTGTGCAGATGGTAGTGTTTGGTGTTAGTGTATGCGGGTGGTGGAGTTTGCATATTTGGTGTTCGGTTGTGCAGATGGTGGTGTTTGTGATTAGCAGTGTGTGTCTGATTGTGTTACCTGGAAAGCCAAGTTCGCATTCTCATGCATGCCAAAGATCTCAGGATCATCGATGATGGGCAGATTCTCAATGTAGCTGTTATACTCGACCAGGCTGTCAGACTCGGGTGCGAAGTAGATCCCTGAAAACGCTCGTCATTTTCAGGTTCATGTATTAAATAATACTTTGGTAACATTGAACAGTTCTGTTTTTAATGATCCTGGTCACCCAACACTTGTGTGTGTGTGTGTGTGTGTGTGTGTGTGTGTGTGTGTGTGTGAGTGAGAGTACCTGATGCTGAGTACTTGTACCCCTCCTCCAAAATCTCTGGCTCGAAGAAGCGTTTTAGAATGGTGCGCAAACATCGCTGATCCCAAGCGTCTGTTACTCTCCCTCCATATGTGATCTCTCCTACACACACACACACACACACACACACACACACACACACACACACACACACACACACACACACACGTAACATTGCTGCATTAGTATCAGTGATGATCACTTTTGAAAACATTCTAACTTTAAATCAGTTTTTCACCACTGCCTAAAACTTTTGCACACAACTGGATATAATATATAAATCTGACAGGACATTGTGTAAGACGCGTCGTATCTTTAAACTCGGGACTAATATTCTCACTTTCTGCCTGAGTACATACACTTCATTTTTAAAAACCAACAGTGTTTATTCTTGTTTTATTGTATTACAAAAGTGAACGCCATTAGTGGACTTCAATGTTGTGGTAATACGGTATAATGTGATGATACACTGATTTTTTCAGACATGTGTGTTGTTTTTTTCTAAACTGTAACAACAAAGTTGTAGGTACATAATTATATAGGTGTCTTTGGATGAGTAGCAGGAATATTTCCCCTCATATGAACTAGGAGACCTACACCTGTTCCAGCATGACAATGCCCCCATGCACAAAGTCAGCTGCATGAAGATATGCTACATAAGTTGGAGTGGAACATCTCCTCAAGCCTCCTCACCTTCTCACCTACATCAGTACCTGAAATTATCAACACTGTTGTGGCTGTAAATGAGCACAAATCTCCAGAAGAAATCTGGTGGAACATCTTTACAGAAGAACGGAGGTAATTATAACAGCAAAATAAAAAAAGACTGAATGTGGAATGAGATGGAACCAAATCGTATGGTCCACAAACTTTTGTCCATATAGTACACACACTTCCTGCATGCACAGATGAGGGCTTGGGGACGTGGTGCAGATCAATGAATAATTTAATGAATAATTCGTACTTAATCATGCTTTCTAATGCACACACACACACACACACACACACACACATCCTAACACACACACATACCGGTGATGTAGATGAGAGCATCCCATGGGATGTTGCCTGTCTGGCAGTAGAGGTTCAGGTTGAGGAGAGCGCACTCCCTGTCGCTGTCGTTAAACTCATAAGGGATGTTCCAGCCGAGAGGCCCAAACTTCTTTCTCTCCTACACACACACACACACACACACACACAAATCAGCATTCTACATTCTGATACTCTTTTACATGTTTAAATAAAATAATGTACGAATATGCCTTCTTACACAGACAGCTCAGTGTGGTGTAACACACACACACACACACACACACACACACACACACACACACACACACACACTCACATTCACAAATATCCAAGTGGGTTTAAATGTACACATTCTACAATAACACTAAATAACAGAATATCAGTATGTTCTTAATGAGTCATTAATCACAGATATTAATTATGGTTTAACATCTATTTGTTTCGTGGACATTCCAGAACATTCAATGTAATTATAAATGGATAGAAATGGTTAAAAATGTTCCCTTTTTAACAAATAAAAAGTTGAACTAGTGATAAAAGAGTCAAATACTCGAAATCAACCACAGAGGGATAAAAGGAGCTGTAGCACACCACCTAGTGGTTGATTATTTTGTTATAACAGGATGATTAGGGATGTAAAAGAGAAGCTAGCAGTCAGTGTGTAAATCTGGAGTGTGGGGTACCGCACTGGGAGTGTGATTATTATGTTGTGTGTGTGTATAGAAGTGCTGTAGGAGACTACGTGCACCCCGAAGCTCTGACCTGAATGATGGCGTGGAAGAAACACAACCCATAGATGACCTTCCTCCACTTCCTGCCCAGGGTGTGTTCCTCGAAGAACGTGCTGCTGATTCCTGTGAAAGCTCGTCGTACGTTCGACACACACACACAAATCAGCATTCTACATTCTGATACTCTTTTACATGTTTAAATAAAAGAATGTACGAATATGCCTTCTTACACAGACAGCTCAGTGTGGTGTAACACACACACACACACACACACACACACACACACACACTCACAAATATCCAGGTGGGTTTAAACGTACACATTCTACAATAACACTATATAACAGAATATCAGTATGTTCTTAATGAGTCATTAATCACAGATATTAATTATGGTTTAACATCTATTTGTTTCGAGGACATTTCAGAACATTCAATGTAATGACATTTAACAAACATTTTATAACAGGATGATTAGGGATGTAAAAGAGAAGCTAGCAGTCAGTGTGTAAATCTGGAGTGTGGGGTACCGCACTGGGAGTGTGATTATTATGTTGTGTATGTGTGTGTGTGTGTGTGTGTGTGTATAGAAGTGCTGTAGAAGACTATGTGCACCCTGGAGCTCTGACCTGAATGATGGCGTGGAAGAAACACAACCCATAGATGACCTTCCTCCACTTCCTGCCCAGGGTGTGTTCCTCGAAGAACGTGCTGCTGATTCCTGTGAAAGCTCGTCGTACGTTTGCACGGAGGCCCTTCGGCGGCTCGTTAGTCACCTGGTTACACATGGAGAGAACAGAGGAGGTCACACTGGTGGAACTCATACACACATCATGTCATCACATCATTTCAGTGTAAAATGGCTGATGAGAAGCTCTATCATTAAGAATGTATTGATGTGTGTGTGTGTGTGTGTGTGTGTGTGTGCGGGTTACCTTGACAGAGTTTTGGAGTACAGTGACGGGGAAGACGCTGGTAGGCATGGAGCTGAGGAACAGTCTGAAGTTCTCATGGATAATAACGTCTGCGAAATTAACCAAAACACCAATCACATCTCAGAGCACTAAGAAGCAGCCAATCAGCATGCAACAGTTTTCTCTATTCTGATGTTCCTCTCAGTGGTTTTCAAACGGATGACCGAGAGCATTTTTTTGAAGAATAGAAGTTAATTAAGGTTGAGGAACACGTGCAGTGCTTCTTTTGAGTTTAACACTCACGCAGCGACAAACACAAATGCATATACACACACACATACACACACCTGGCTCAGAGAAGCTCTTGATGATTTCCTCCATGGCCAGCATCCAAGAGATGGCGAGATGGCAGTTCTGCAGGAAGATCCAGTTCCCGTTCTTCTGAGCTTTGGTTATCATCGCCTCCGCTATCGGGCCCTGGCCCTGACCCAGAGAGATCGACTCCACTCTACACACACACACACACACACACACATATCACAAATCTTACTGTTATCTCAAATATGTATTTGTGTGCAATGCCAGTTATTTATATTTTCAACCAAGTCTCCATAATTCTTTTCTAATATTTAGACATTCACCAAGAGCTAAATGGAAAAAGCCTTTCTGTGTTCTGAACCGTCAACTTGGATCCTGTTTACTAATAATATCCGCTAGTTAATTAGTACCACATCTACTGCATTATTGTGCATTGTGGGAGTTTGGCGTGTTTCTCGTGTACCTGTCCAGGTATCCACGCTCCTTGGCGAATCTTTGGAAGGCCCCCATGGGATCGGAGCCGGTGCTGAGAATAAACACCAGTGGCGTAGAAGGAGACATGTCAGCGTACAGGGTTGCCAGATCCACCGGTGGATTTTCTACGAACGGCTTTCCGAGACTAACGATCACAAACTCGGTCACGGCAAGAACGACCTGGAGACGTGGACCCAGGGAGAAGCGTGGGTTCATAAAACACGTACAACCACATTGACCTCTGTACAACTAAAACAACACTCAACTAACACGTGTAGTGCCAAGCGAACGTTGTTCTGCTCTACCTTTTCTTCACTGAAGCTTTTAATCAGGATGAGCTTCTGGAAGGGTCTGAGACGCTCATTCCAGTGACCTCTGACCTCAGGTTGCTTGTCGGAGGGGGTGTCTTCTGAGTACGGCTCGAGTTCTGTTACATAGCCGTCCCACTGGTTTGGGTTCACCGCTACCTCCAAGCGTCCTGCATGGAGAAAGACAGAGAGACAGAGCACATTATTAACAATATTTCTTAATAATTATAATAATAATAATAACACACACACACACACACACACACACACACACACACACACACACACACACACACACACACACACACAGAGTGTTTAGCATACCCAGCTGTACAGTAACTGGTGTTGATACAATGTCTTTCTTCATGCCTCCGAAGCAGGGCAGATTCTTCTCAAGGTCACAGCACGTCTCCCACATGAAATCAGACAACCAGGGAGCACTCGGCTTCTCCGGGGTCTCCTTCACACAGAGCGAGAGGGAAAGAGAGTAAGCGACAGAGTTCATATCAACAACTAATTTCAGTTAACATGGTCTATCTGAATATATCATTTATAAACGTTAGATGCCTAAGAATGAGCTTGAGATTTTCATGGAGCTGGCTTTGTGCACAGGGACACCGTCATGTAGAGGATCCAAAGACGTCCTGTTTAATTGTGTATGAAACCTTGTGGGATGAGTTTTGGGAAGAACCATATATGGCTGGAAAAGAAAGGTGTCCCAATACTTTTGTACATACAGTGCATGAAAAGCACAGGCTGATCGTTAGCTGATCATAGAGCACCGTCAGACGGTGACAGACCACAGGAAATCTGATCATCGCCAGACAGGAAGTTGACATGATAGACGGCTGGAGACCAGTGGTGACTGAGTGTATCAGTGCACTTCAGTAAGTCGAGCGAGGAGAGCGCACAAACGCAATTAGCAATTAGCGCAGTTACATCTCATTTATGTATTATGGTGGAGAAGACCAAAAGGATATTACAGCTAATAAACATCAAAGCAGCACACACTCTCACACACACAGACACCCACCCTATCCATGCCCCCTGCTCCTCGCAGGAAGTAGAACCACTCTTGTGGTAAGATTTCCTCCCTCTGCATCATGATCTCCACACACAGCATGAAGCTGTAGATGGTCTTGTGTTGCTCGAAGAGGCCTCGGGAGACGCTGGTGTACGCGCTGAACAGCGTGGAATCCAGCAACGTCTGTAAGCGCACACTGAGCTCGCTGTGCTTCTCTGATGTCTCGATAGTGCTGTTGAACAGCTGCAAAACACACACACACACACACACACAACATTATCCTGAAATTCATGCAACACTATGACACATTGTTTTCCATATGTGTGTGTGTGTGTGTGTGTGTGTGTGTGTGTGTGTGTGTGTGTGTGTGTGTTACCTGTTTGAAATATTTAAGGGAGAACTGATACATGGGGTCGATCTCAGCAAGACTGGCGATGACGAAGTACATGACGGAGCCTCGTGTGGCCACGGGCCGATATTTCTCTCTGGCTGTGTTTATTTTCAGCTCTGTGGCTTCAGCTTCCTCCAGACGGGATTTGATCGCCTCGGAGGTCACCTGCACACAGATACACACAGATGTATGAAGATCTTACAGTAGCGTGTGTGTGGACTTTTCTCACAGCCATACACCATAAGAACTGTGGTGTCCATGTGACGTCTGACCTTAGACTCCTGCAAGGTGGTGATGAGCTCCTCGTTGTCTAGAATGTTGCCCTCTGAGGTGAAGAGCAGCTTGAGGATGCGCTCCTCGATGGCTTTGAGCTGGTTGCGGTCGGCGTTGATGCGCACGATCAGCTCGTTCCTCTGCTCCTCCAGCTCGGGACGCTCCAGGCGCACCACGTCACTGTGGAGAACAAGCGAGTAAAACACCAAACACCACAAGAACAAGTGAGGAGAAACGGGTTTTTATCAGGTTTTTATATGCAGTTACAGACTGTGTCTAATAGTACAAATGGTTATTTTCAATAGCATGTAGTTTAAACTTGAGGCAGACACTCGCTCTGAAATCCACACCAGTAAACATCTCGGAATCACAAGATAATAATAAAAGCGTAAAAACACCATCATATAGTAATTACCTGAGGAGTTGATCTTCCAGTCCTGACTTAGTCACTGTAAAGTTGATGATGGTCACTTTGATGCAAACCTGTGGGTAAAGAAATGATTTCAACATCATAATTAACTGCTGTTTAATGTAATTACACATCCAGTGCTGCATTCGTGTAACACCACAGACTCATTACACTGTACTGCATAACAGTACATACAAAACTAAAACATGTGTATTTCCCTAAAAGAGGATTCCAGCTGATGTTTTAACCCCTTTAAAAGCTCTTTAAATACTCAGACACACACACACACACACACACACACACCTCGGGGAGGTAGTGAGGGTTGGCCATCTTGGTGGTCATGTAAAAGCGGAAGTTTTTGTCATAGTCGATGTCGGAATCTCCCAGACGGATCAGCGTCCTGCCACCGGATACGAAAGTCTGCTTCAGCAGGACAGGCTCCAGAGCAGGGTCCAGAGTTTCTTTAAGCTACACACACACACACACACACACACACACACACACACAAAGAAATTCAACTCGCATATGTAGTCCATCTTTAAACTCTGTGTGGACATCACTGAATTCAATAGGATCTCCTGGTATTTCTTTACCATTTGTTTACTAAAGAATATAAAAAGTTCTCAAAATGCTGACCACAATTATCTACATCTTAGTGTGAGGTGAGGTGAGGTGAGGTGAGGTGAGGTGAGGTGAGGTGAGGTGAGGGCATAAACGTCACCTCTTCCAGTAGGACAGGCATGCCCAGGCGGATGGCGTTCTCGAGAGTGCGGAGGAAACCGGTGTCCGTCAGTTTAATAACCTTTAGGCCGTTCTTCGCCTCTCGTGTGCGGATCCAGCGGTTTGCCTGAAATCGCAGAGAAGGTCGTCAAAACCCTTCCTGAGTCCTATTTGTCCTATTACAGTTGCATTGATTATAATGGAATAAAATGGCGTAAGGACTTGATCAGAAGAGGTCACCTGATCTTGGGGGTCGATCATGAGGGGCCAGCGGCGCCCCCGGGTCACCAGGATGCCGTTCTCGGTGGACACGTTGTCACGTGGCAAACCTTCAGCGTTCCACTGGCGAATCTCAAACGGGTCGCCCAGGATTCCAATCAGACTGAAGTTGGAGCTGATGGGGATCCCAAACTCCTGACAGCGTGAGATCCACTGCTCTATCAACTACACACACAGAAACAAAGCTGGCCATTCGTTTCTCTTTCTTGATTAGACGTAAGAATTTATGTGTGTGTGTGTGTGTGTGTGTGTGTGTGTGTGTGTGTGTGTGTGTGTGTTAACAGTGTACCAGCTGTCTATAGTAAGAAGTGAAGGCTCCGTAATAAGCTACGCATGCGGCTCCGATGAACACGTTTCCGACCACGTTGTTGATCTCCATCTCGAACAATGCAATGCTCTCCTGCCAGCGCACGCGCTCATCAGCCAGCGCCGACGTCAGCTTCCCCGAACGTCCCAGCCGAGCCTTGGTCAGAGCCATGTTTTCAGCTGCACGCAAACAGTCACACATTCTAACACATACCAACACTTCTATATGAATTAAAAGATTCTTTTCATTTTGCTCGTCACTCACCCAGGGACTCTTTTTCAGCTAGGCTGGAGTTGAACTGCTCCTGCAGTACTGCGATCTGATCCTCCACCTCCTGCAGCTTGGCCTGCTTCTGCTTCAGAGTTGCTGAAGTAGCGTCGAGCTCCGCCTGGTAAAGAACAAGCAATAGATATAATTATATATAACAATTTGGGGATAAAATGAGAATTAAAGAAGAGAAACATTATGAACTCACCTGAGCAGCGGCCAGCTTCTTCTGTTTAGGCCCGACTTCTTTCAGCACGCGGGAATAGTTGTCAATGGCTATAACCCACATGCACATGGACCTGCAGGCTTTTGAGACCTTCTCCACCTTCTCAGGTATAAAATCAGGGTTCTGAATGTAACGCTGCAGCTTTTGAAGGACCTGTGGACGGATGTTTTCTTTGTCGTAGTCGGTCAGCTTCCTTAGAAAGTTCGAGTCACCGAGGACCTGCTTAGCACTCGCCCAGTCTGTCCTGTGTTTGAGGAATGATGGGAAATCAGGCCGAGATCAGGAAACCAGAGTAAGGGGCAATCATCAGGTACATCATCAGGGTGGGGGATGCCTGATGTGTCCTGCCTTTGCCAGCAAGCATCCCCCACCCTGATGATGTACCTGAGTACACTCATCACTGCAAATTAATTTAACATAAACACCACTCCTTTTACAAACTTCTATTATTTTAGGACCAAGATAAGCCCCGCCCACTTTATATTGATTACACAATATCATTGAAAAAACACCAGTCATTGATTCTTCATTCTGTATAATAATTAATAACTAACACATACAAACACACACACACACACACACACACACACACACACACACAGGTGACTCACTTGCTGTTAAGTAGGATACACACTGCCTCCATGACAGTCATGACAAGGTCAGGAGGTTTGGTGAACACACGGATCTCAGAGATGTCGGCCTTGTCCAGAGAATCCAGAGCCTTGTTGGCCTTCTCCAGAACAGGTAGCGCCTTATCCAGATCTTCCCGAGCTTCATTTGCGATGGCCTTTGTAATACGCTCTTTCTCTTTTGCCAACGCCTCATCTTCCTTCACCACTTTGCGCACCTATGGGGTTAAAGAGCAGACGAGAAAGCTATAACTCAAATCCATCCATCCATCGATCATCCATCCATCCACCCCTCCGTGTTTTATTGTTATCATCCATCAATCCTATAGGAATCAGAGTTCCAATTTTATCATCCATTAATTATGTAATTAAGTGTTCAATTTCCTCAATCCATCCAATAAACATCTCTCCATTTATCTGTCTGTCAGTCCTTATACCAGTCCTTAATTCCATCGGTCTCTGTTTATCTATCCATCCATCCATTAACCTATTTTATTGAAAATAAAATATGAAATCTACACTATTTATTCATTCATCTTTTATATAGTATTTTCCTGATTCATCCTTTATACACACATGCACACACACACACGCACACACACACACACCTGGTCAGCGCTCTCCTGGTCCACAGCGATTTTCTCCATGAGGGCATTGACGTCGATGGATTTCTGTTTGAGCACGGGCTCCAGGGCTGACAGCTCCACCTTCATTTTATCCACCAGTTCATTGGTCTCCAACAGCTTCGTCAGACCATTTTTCACTCGATCACGAGCCTGCCAACACACACACACACACACACACACACACACACACACACACACACACACACACAAACACACACAGAACTCAGTGTTAATTCTCTCTCAATCACTCATACCCCCTTAATCTATAAACTGTATGAGGGAACACTGTAAACATCACGTCACATCCATATAGAAATTTGATGTCGTGTGTTCATGACCCTCACCGTCTCCAGCTGCTCCCTCTTACTTCCCAGCATGCTTAGATAAAGGTTAATGAGCTCCAGATAAGAAGTGGGCGTGGTGTAATAGCGGCGGCGGAGCTCCGAATAGAAACGCTCGGCCATGTCCGTCACGCTCATGTGGATCTCCACACACATCTGAGACAAACAGTTTGACATCTCCTCGCTGCCAAAGTCCACCGTCTGGAAAAATGTCTGGGAGACAGACAGAAGAGCCTCGTGCGGCCACTGAGACACGGAAAGAGACAAAGAGACAAATTCATTATAGTAATAACAATAAAAAAGTGCAACACTAACAGCAGGAAGACTATCACAGCTGGGTTTTTCTACTTTCCATGGAACAGTATAAAATGGTATGATCAGTTTTTTTGGGGGGGCTTTAGCTATTAAGAAGATTTCCATCAAAATAACAGTGTAGCAGACATGCCTCAATAGAGCAAGAGAGAAAAAAGATTTCTTAGTCTGGTAAGTCAAAAATCTATACCATCTGTGCAGTGAAGCATGGTGGTGGAAGCATAATGGTTTGTTTCTTAGTAGCAGGAACCTGGAACTTGTTTTAATTTAGAAAAGTAAGGTTTGTGATACTGACCTGGACAAACCAGTCGATTGTGCAGCAGTTGACGAGCGAGGGAAACATACGGCAGCGTGACCGGAAGGCATCACCTACTGGACTCATACACAGCACAATGTGCAGCTTCTCACGTACACGAGAGATAAAAAACTGGAAGACCTGCATGAAAAAAAGGAAGGGAATCTGGATTATATAGAGCAGGAGGGATAAATGGATGAGTGATTTGGTAAGAGTAATAGATGACAGAACAGATAAAAAGAAGGATTTGGAATAAAGAGATGCTTTAGATAGATAGATAGATAGATAGATAGATAGATAGATAGATAGATAGATAGATAGATAGAAGTGTTAAACAGATAAATGGATGGATGTACCTCGTCCCTGTTGCCCTCGGCGATACCCGCCTCCTTGGCACGGGGCCGTGTCGCTGCCAACACCTGCTCAAGCTCATCTTTCTCAAACAGGTTGGGAACCTCACCAGAGTTCAGCATGTTGTTAATATCCTCCAGGAACTCCTCAACTACAATCTGAGAACATCACAAACAGCTTATTAACACATTTACTCCTCAGATCAAAGCTACGTCCCAATTCTACTGACAGTCTTGAGGGCCTTGCCCAAAGGGCCCAACAGAGGCAGCATTGCAATACTAGGGCTTGAACCTCAAATCTTAACCACTGAACCACAATAATGAAGTAGCACAAGGATTGGATTTCAGTCCTCGTCCTGTCTGTACCTGAGTGTCAGTGAAGAGAAAAACCATGTCTTGTCCATCAACGCCAGCCATCTTGTAGAGTTTACGCAGATCCTCATGGAAACTGTCGTAGTTGTAACCACGGCTGAGTTCGATCTGGAAGCAGCGGTAGCCGCACATATGAGCAGCCAGTCGTGTGAGAGATTGCTTCCCTGTCCCGCCCACACCGACTAACAGGGCATTGCCGCGCTCTTGCCGAATCATGCGTGCGATTCTGAAAAGAATTACTAAATTACTAGTGGAACCAAACAGTACATCAGGAACAAAGACAGACTTTCTGTTACTGGTTCGTCCAGCACCAGTTGACACAGCAACTATATTTACACCCCAATGACTGGTTTAATCCAGTTCCTTAAAAGACTGGATGCTTGCTTAGTGCGATGTCTGTATCCTGCTGTCCAGAAATGTTACAAACTCTATATTTATATAGATATTATAAGATTGATTATGATGGTCCGCTGGGAAACCATGTGACTACTGTCTTCACTTCCCACACACCTTTACCAGGTTTTCAGATATGAATGGAGCTGCGTGAAAACTTTTCCGATGACAAAGGAATAAGGGAACCCGAATCCATATTACAAACAACCAATCAAAGTGATGTAACCTGACCAACCTGGAGACGTGTTCGATGGCGTCCTGGAAAAACACAAGCTTGGTTTCCTTGGAGAAGACTAAGTTGTAGTCATCCAGGTAGTCCTGAAGAACATTCCGGATCTTTTCTGTGTCTGTCAGGTCCTCGTAGACACGGTCAGCCTTCTCTGCTCCCACCTACACAAAACGGGAATGAGTCAGCAGAAACTCGAGCAACGTCTGAATACCCACATTTTGTAGGTCTTAAGGACTGCTTCATGTGGGGACGATGTTTCTTTTTCAAAACATTAAGATGCCTCAGATTCTGAATCTAAATGAAATATATTGAGATCTTTAGTGTTTGACTGAATGAGATTAGAGTGTGGAACCATTTTCATGTCCAGAACTGTAGAATGTTCTGAGATCAGATTTTGGAAATTACAGATTAAATCCCGTCTTGGTGAAGAGGGTTTAAAGACTCACTGGGTTCTTGTTAAATGGCAGTTATAAAAAAAGTACCATTAAAACATCTGACTGGATATAATGTGTAAAAGAGTCACCTTGATGAAATCTCCAAAAATGATCGGTTGCTTGGAGAGAGAACTGGGGTCCAAACTGATGCTGAAATATTTATCTGAAACACACAAAGACGAACACTCATTTAAAGACAGAAGGAGAAACGAACTGCTTCCTGTAGCTTGGAGCTCTGGTGCAGTAGATTATTTAGAAATGATTCTTTAATAAAGTAATATAATAAATTTCTGTGATGTGGAACACAGTTGTTCTGTTACACTCTGTACACCAGATGTCCATTTTCTCCTCAATGTTCCTGATATGGTGATAATGTTCAGATCTCGTTACCCTGTTGCAGGAGTAATTCATCTCACCTGTTGCTCGTTACCACTGTGTTCCATCAAAAACGCTTGTACTGAACATGTAATATTTAAAAAAACTAAATGTTCATCATTTTATCGTTTGTACACAAATAAACTATGGTCCAGGTTGTAACTGGGACTGCATCAGTACTGATGGCACTCAGGAACCTTTTCAAGCCTGGTACTGAAGTTTGTTCAGTGAGAGTTTATTGTAGTGTATGGTGATGGTTCTTACTGGCCATCTCGCAGATCATGGTGTTGAAGTAGGTCTTGTCCGTGTTGTTGATGAGCCGATCATGAAACACACGCTGGCACTCGTGACAGAAGAGACGGAAGATCTGGTTGTGATCCTGCACAGTGCCAGGCTCACACTGCAAAATGCCTGAAGCATACGAACACACCATGAATATAGTGTGTGTGTGTGTGTGTGTGTGTGTGTGTGTTGCTTTGCAGTAAAAATTCTGTAAACATAATTTTCTATCTATCTATCTATCTATCTATCTATCTATCTATCTATCTATCTATCTATCTATCTATGTATCTCTTAATTTTTCTTTCTTTGTTTTTGTCTGTCTGTCCGTCCGTCCGTCCTCCTGCCCATCCGTCTGTCAGTTTTATACACTTTCTACATAAATTATACAAGTCTGTAATGCACGTGTGTGTGTGTGTGTGTGTGTGTGTGTGTGTGTGTGTGTCTCACCCTGCACACACTTGGACAGATCTCGGAGGTTGAACACGTAGTGAGATTTGGCTGGAGTCGGGAGCAAATCCACGCTCATGCGGTTGTAAATCTCCACTGCGGCGTCCACGATGCTCCCTGCTGCCTGCTTCACTGCCAGCGGGAAATCAGCAAGAAAGCCGCACAGGATCGCCTGGAGGAACGGAATCAGCACACACACACACACACACACACACACACACACACACACACACACACATATCACAGGTGGGCTACATGCACACACCTTGTATACCTGATAGAAATGTCCAATGACTGTACATACGTATGTTGAAAAGGCAGGGAGCTACATCAGTACAGCCTAAGAGTGTGTGTGTGTGTGTGTGTGTGTGTGTGTGTGTGTGTGTGTGTGTGTGTGTGTGGGTGTGTTTAACTGTCAGAACTGAGCATCGGTGTGTGTGTTGGTTGAGGGGGGAACAACATTTCTATTTGTCTTTATGATGTACCTTAAAAATCTGCTTGAGGCTCTGCTCAGATGGAGTCGGGAGGCAGAACATGCTGAAATGCCGGATGAAACGAGGGGTCACAGGGTTACGACCTCCACCAGGGGGCGCACATGCTGCCGCTATAGTCATATCCTACAAGAGAAAATATATACATTACATATTATGTTTATGAAGTGATGAGTAGAGAGGATGAGGAGGAAGAAGAGGGAATGAAGGGATAAGTAAAGATGGAGGAATAAGTAGGGAAGATAATTGAGGAGGAGGAGACGAAGAGACGAGTGGAGAGGATGAGGAGGAGAAGATGAAGGGATAAATGGGAAAAAAGATGCACAATATTTAACTCCATAACTGCACTTTTTTCATTCTGCAGCAATTTACTCGTTTTCTCTTTGTCCTGCTCCTATGTGTGTTTGTTTGTGTGTGTGTGTGTGTGTGTGTGTGTGTGTGTGTGTGTGTGTGTGTGTGTGTGTGTGTGTGTGCGCGTATGAATCTACCTGAATCTCCTTCCAGAAGAACTTCTCACGGTCGTAGAAGCCCTGAAAGTCTAGAAACTGACGCAGCAACTCAATCGGAGGCTGCGAGCCGTAACTGTCCAACTTGGGCATGTTGAGATCATCAACAAACACCACGATTCGCTTATTAGCAGGGGCCCCTGAAACACACACACATACAATTTATGTTTTAGCCTTAATAAAAGCTCCGCTGCTTTTACAGAAACAGAGGGAAATGTGAGAGTTTCAGTGGATAATCCATCACATTTCATGTATACTTTACAGACTCTGTGTGTGTGTGTGTGTGTGTGTGTGTGTGTGTGTGTGTGTGTGTGTGTGTGTGTGTGCATACCCAGTGTATTCTTCCTCTTCTTCTCCAGTTTGGACTCAATGATCTCCTGTGTCCGAGCCGAGGACGTCTGAGCGGAGAAGTTGATGTAGACAGGGATGTACCCTGCCCGCTCTTGTATGCTGTTCAACAAACCACGAGCCACCACAGACTGACACACACACACACACACACACACACACACACACACACACACACACACACACAAATTGTATTCAACATACATATAGGTCACCAGTATACATATATAAACCCTGTCATGTCTGTTTCACTAGTTTACTACCTCACACACACACACACACACACACACACACACACACACACACACACACACACACACACCATACCTTTCCTACTCCAGTAATGCCGGTAAAAAGCACAGAGTGTTGCACGGAGAGCAGTTTTTCCATCAGGTATCCATAGCGCACCGTGTCCATAGTGGGCACCAACATCTCAAAGAAAGGAATCTCGTTATTATACCTACAAAAAAAATGTATAAAAGGATATATATATGAAATAAATGGTATAATATATACACAAAACGTTTTTTTTAATGATGTCATGAGCAAACTCGTGATTATTCGCAACTTATTCGCACGTTTTTATCTGTTCTAAATGTACCTTAAATGAATATTATTATATATTAATGAAACCAGGCTCAACATAGAGCATGAAGACAAAATATTCTTGTGAATGTTTTGAAGTAATTATGGTGATGACGTTAATCATGAAGACGCCAAACGGAACTTTTGCTTCCATGTTTCCACACGGACGGTTTTGATTGCCGGATTTGTCCGCAGAATTTGGTGCTCGATTTGAGACTTGGCGCATCAGTAAAACAAACGTTTAGTGATTAAAAAATGATTATATATTATAATATATAGAATATATAATACTGTATAGAAAATGTATAATAAAAGGAAATATAATATGATGCCACAGTGTTTTTTTCCTCTTATATTCCTATTATATATTTCACCTGAAGTGCGGGATGATCCTCTCCCATGGCTCCAGACGCTTACTATCCAAATCCATATACACACTCCATATGTCCCCTGCACTCGGAAACTAAGAGAGAAAGAGAGAGAGAGAGAGAAAGAGAGAGAGAGAGAGAGATACTCAACACTACAATTTGCATCAAGAAGAAAAGAAAAGTAGATCATTAAAACAAATGAAGCATCTGGTCCTTAAGTAGATTATTTATAGTTGACTTTGTAGGTATTTTTGTCTGTTTTTGAGCTTCAATGAAAACGGAAATGTTTTTCTGAATGCAATATTGACTCCAGTGTTAATAAAACAGGTGTAAATAATTCCATAAATAATAAACAAGTTAATTGATTCCGTATTCAGCATCGCCTCGTCCTCTCGTCTCCGTGCGTCCCACTGATGAGAGGGACTCTGGTGAGAGACTTTTAGAAGACGGTCGGCGTCATAAACCGAATCGTATCGACTCTTTCTGCCATAAAAGCTGCTGCTGTGCATCAATAAGAGGTGAAATATGGAAATGAAGAAGTGGAACAGTATAAATAGTATTAGGAAATGAATAAGCAGCTCAGACACAGGAAGTAGAACGTGGAGTTTTTTGTAGCAGGATGAGTTCTGTAGGAACCGGAATCACTTAACATTGTGATCAGGAAAAATCATTTTAGTAATGAAGTGAAGCAGCGGGAACCTTGGCATCGGTGTTGTCCTCGAACTGCTGCCTGACGAAGCTGTCGAAGGCGTCCCAGCAGCTGTCTGTCAGATTCCCACCGATGGCCCAGACATAGCAGAATAGGAACGTCTGGCAGAGCACGATGTTCAGTCGAGCAGAGTCCTGAGCACATACACACAAACCTTTAACTTCAATATCACCTTCATTGTAATGAAGAACTCACACGAGTTACTGAACTTGCAAGAGACATTTCAGAATCTGAGATGGACTGTACCATTTTAAGGCTGGGGGAGTCGTTGCTGAACAGCATTGCCTCGAGGAGGCAGCAGAGGGTGGTGACTTTGCTGATGTCCACCTGAGCCATGGCCTGGATGCAGTGCTTTATTACAAACTGGAGACCCTTTTCCACATAGCGCCCGAAGAGCTCAATTAGATATTCACGCACAGGTTCAGCCACCTAATATGATCAAATCCGTAAAAATTCTGATTAGTGATAATTGTGCAAAACTGTTTTATTCCACATGGTGGTTCTCAATGTTCCGCAAAATCCTGTAGACAAGCCGGAAAGACTAAAAGTTAGAAATGAGTTGTTGTTGATGTGAAGTGCTTGATTGGTTGAACCTTGTCTGAGAGGCCTGCGAGCCACGTCTGCACATATGGCATCCATTTCAGCTCCTCTGGGTCGATGTAGACCATCCCACAGCGACTGACCGTTGCTGGAGAGGCGACGGCTAAATCCTGAACCTGAGAGAGGATTAGACAGGTAGACCAATGAACAGCGTGCAGACTGACACATAAAACATCATAAAGGACTTGTATCCTGTTTCTCCAGCTTACCTCGAACACCATGTGTATAGATGGGGTGAGTTTGATCCTTTCGCTGTTCGCCAGACACAACATTTTGTTGTCATCCAACACGGTGTTCATGTTCTCAATCCACAGTGCGTCTACGGGTCCATCGCTCACCACCCACTTGTGAATGTCGCTGGGGTCGCTGGAAGCGGCGCGAACGCACAGCGCCATCAAACCGTCCCTCCACTCTAACGTGAGAGGGTTTACTTCACCGTACAGCTCACCCATGCTCACGGATTTAGGGTTGAGAACGTAGGTCTTGACGGGCTGGTAGAAGGGGTTTACTTCACAGCCCTCGGCTTCATAGAGGGCGAGCAGGGCGTCGGCGAGGGCGCGGTACACCGTGCTCTTACCGCCCCCTGTAGGACCCACCAGCATGACGCCGTGGCGCACCAGCATGGTCTCGTATAGCTGGATCACTTTGGCAGTCATGCTGGGGACGGGCTGTAGGGAGCGAGCACATAGAGCTGCCTCGATACTCAACTGGAGAGAGCCGTAGTTGTGCTCGGGGATGCTGACACCAGGAAAAAGGTCCGACAGAATACCACTGTACAAACACAATGAATAACATCAATTTAAATATATATAGATTGAGATAGATAGGAATAAAATAGACTTTTTTAAGATTAACACTAGGGATAAAATCTTTAATGTAATTTAGCGATTTACAGTTTGTGTCTGGATCCTGATTTTTTGGTGGAAAAAATGCGTTTTTATAGTTTTGTAGATTTTCCCATAAAATTTCCTCCTGATGCCTGAATCCAGTGATGATCTTATTAATGATTTCTATACTGCAGATTCACTGAATATGTTGTTACACTGAATAACCGCTTTCTATTGAAGAAATCTTCATGGTTCATGTTTCTTACCCAAAAAGCTCTGCATCGTCTTTGAGGAATTTGGGCAGGTTGGAGTCTCGGAGAGCTCGAATCAACACCACGTCCTCACTCAGGTGTGGGTTCTCTCGTTTCAGAGACCTGACACACACACACACAGTAATGAAATGATTCTGACACAATAATACACACACTGTTTTACTCCCATACACATACACACACAGCTGTTACCCAACAGATGTGTAAATGACTAAAGATTCACTTTAAGATCTGATCTTACATTTGACCACGTGTTTAAACTCGTTTCATCATTCAGAGTTCTACACGTCTTCATATATTAGAAATGAGCTCATTTAGTGAGGACGACGTCACTTCATTAGCAGTAACATGCGTGTGTGTGTGTGTGTGTGTGCTGCACTTGTATAGAGATTCTGAGCTGTTATTGTAACACTTATACGTGTCCTGTTACAGTTTGGATTGATCTGCTCACGTGTACGTCAGTAAGAGATTAAATCTACACGTTCAGCCTGTTGGAAGAGGGACGTACCCGGCCATGACGAGAACGGATTTGACGGCTCTCATGCCGAAGTCGTAGTGATCCTGCTGGGAAAGTTGCTCACTGCACAGTTTATACATCTGAGTCATCTTCCTCGCCAGAGTCTTACTGGACTCAAAGCCCTCGGAGTACAAGATCACCTGCAGTGAGAGAGAGAAAGAGAGAGAGAGAGAGAGAGAGAGAAAATACACTATAACTGGAGTAAAAGACTCAGGCGATGCTGTTATCGGAGCGTAATGAAGGACAATCACACCTCAGCAATGAGGGCATAGTTGGGCACCATCATGGCGATGGGTCTGAAAAGAGCCTTCAGGTTGTCGGGGAGCTCAGTCCTGCCTGCGTATCCTGGGTTCATCGTGATGAAGGCGGCGCATGTCATCACCAGCTTAATTTCTCTCCCTTCAAATTGGAACCGAGACAACTACACACACACACACACACACACACACACACACACACACAAAACATATTCTTTCACGTATACAGTATACAAAAGAACAGAAGGCCTGAGTGTGTGTGTGTGTGTGTGTGTGTGTGTGTGTGTGTGTGTGTGTGTTACCTTGGCAGCCTTTGCGTTTCTGATAGTGATGAGCTGTTGGGCGATGACAGAGAGCACCTCAATGTTGATACGGTTGAATTCGTCAAAACAACACCAGGCTCCAGACTGGGCCAGACCACTGAAGAAGGTTCCCATCATCTACACACACACACACACACACACACACACACACACACACAGTACAGTCCATTAAAAGAAAACAGTGGCTTCTGTGGCACTGGCCAGTTTCTTAAGACTGATAATAAGAACTAATTCATAAGCATGCATTACAGGATCTCTAAAGTACAGGACTAAAACTTCCTATATTCTATATCTAAAAATAAAAGCAGTAAATCAAATACTGTGATAATAAAGCGAGACTGAGGCTCTATTGAGGAGAAAAGCAAGTAATACAGGGCTCTGCTGTCTCCTTGTGACAGACTCCTGCACTTCACTTGGACTGATTCATTCATAAAAATGTGTCAAAATGCAGAAACAGGAAGTGGAACCAGGAATAAATCACCTTGTAATCAAGTCCATCTGAACAGTTAAAGACCACACACTGGATGGCCAGTGCTTTGGCCAGATCTTTAGTGGTCTCAGTTTTTCCAGTTCCAGCAGGACCTGCCGGAGCTCCGCCCAGATCCAGCTGTAGCGCCCCCATCAGACACAGGTAGCAACGGTCCTAAAATAAAAAAAATAAAACACATTATAAAGTTTCCAAATGAGTTCCTGACCTGAAAGGTGCACCAGAAAGTCCATTTACAACCTGATATATGAACATTACTCCACAAGCCTCTGGTAATGATGCTTCACGCAGATTTACTTCCGCACACTGTATTAATGTCTATGTTTTGCTTGATGGCTTTTTAACCTGTAGTTAACGTGTCTTACCGTAAGGGGGGTGATGACCAGGCGTGGGCAGGCTCCCAGGTACTCGTATCCATAGATGTATTGAGACAGAGCCATTTTAGCCACACAGTTATCCAGATCCAGATCCCAGTAGTAGCGCAGCTGCCTCTGCCACTCAAAGTTACTGCTTGAATCCACCTACATGAACACAATGAAAAAGACCCAGGACGTATGATCTTATTGGGTAAGAAATAAGCTTTAATCATGCACAATGCATATATACAAGTGAACACAAAATACAGGTAATCCCATATTTACCAGTGTTACTGAAAATGTGGTAATTCAAGACATGGCAACATCAATAGCAATGGTGTGGTAGTATATAATAAATTCTATCTTTTTTATCAGATCTGAACACAGTCGTGATTCTGTGTGCTTGGAGCGGTGTGTACCTTTTCTTTGACCAGCTCAGTCACGATGTCTCTGGCATGAACATCCACGGTAATGAGAGCTGTGATGATGTTCCGATGGATTTTGGGTAAGTTACCACGCACCAGAGCAGCCAATGCATTCAGCCTCTATACACACACATTATACTGCATATTATAGGACCAGCAGAAGTTACCAGCATAGTTAGAAGACGTTTGTGTACAATTACACATAATAATCACTAGTACTAGATCTTTCCAACGCCCTAAAAAGTCTATAGTTGCAGTCTTGACTCTCCACGTTTCATTGTAGTTACTTATTAGAGTGCTTTAATTGACTAATTATCCAGGACGTCACCTCAAAGTTTGTGAGCTCAAACTGCTGAAGGGCCTCAAAGTGGTCGTGGTCTCCTTCCAGGCAGTTATTCATGTCTCTGCACCACATGAGCTGTGAGATCGTCAGCACCACCTTCACAGAAAACCCATACATTGTTAAAGAAAATGCTGTTCCTTCACATTATAAGAGGTATCAATATCGTGACAATTCGATCATCAAAACCAGACAGTTAATAAATCATGGTTTAAACCAGACATTATCGAAGTTACAGACACGAACCTGTGACGGGTGTCCAGCCACCACCCACTCCACCCGGGGTTTGCCCTGGTAGTCAGCGATAGCAGCTTTGCTGAGGCGTCTGAGCGAGGAGAACATGGCCTCCTCCACCTTCCCTAACCAGTCCTCCACATTCCCACGAGCCTTAAGGCCTTTTCCTAGAGCCACCTACACACACACATACACACAGAGTCCAGGTGCACCTGGTCAAATTTGACATTTTATGGGAAATTAATAATAGAAAAACCCTCTATACTAATTTTAGGTTTTAATCCGATTTTGACCTTCTCTCCCTCAGGCGAGATCATGGCCAGGATGTCGTTGGTGTACACTTTTTCTGTCTCGTTTGGAACGTCGGATGTCTGCAAGGCAAACTCCAGCCGGGAGATGGCGTCGAAGCATTTCCTGAGGTGCGGCTGTACGGCCTGAGGGTTGCGTGTTTGGGCCAAGATCTCCAGCAGCTCGTCATTGGAGAGGAAGTAGAACCTGGTAAATACACACGTGTGAACTTAAGCCACTGCATTAAAGTGTATTTGTGTTTGTGAGTACAGTGTTTAGCTGCCATAGCTTCACACACCTGGGGAAAACCACTCTCTTTGACTCCAGGTAGGCTTCCAGACATTTCTGAATCTGGTCCAGTAGAGCGTTATTGTTCTGGAAGGTCTCCAAAAGCCCTGAAGTGCAAAGGATATATATTATGGGATACAGAGATGTATTATGGGATGTCACAAGCATATCAAGTTCAGAGGGATGTGATTATCGGACGTGGTGTGTCTGACCTGGCTGTGTAGCAGAACGCAGTGCATTGGGAAAAGTGTTCACCTTCCTCATAATATCTTTCCAGGATTTGTCCACCTGCAGGAACATCTTGGCCTCAGCAGGGAGCTGCCTCTGGATATCCGGGGCACTGAAGATGCTCTCCAAATAAAGCCAGTTCCTCTGACATGTCAGCCACTCATCCTGCACACAGAGAGAGAGAGAATAGATAGAATGACTAGTATTTAAATCAGTCACAGTTACAACTGATGATGAATAGGATTCAGTATATACTCTGAGATTGATTACCAGTGTCTGGTTGAAAAGGGAGAGCTGTTGCTGCCAGTCGTCTACTTTGGCCTTTATGGGACCCACATAACGTGAAGATGCCACAGTGCCCATGTTGATGCAGCTGTCGTCCAACAACGCCTTCATGCGAACACACAGAGAACGTCAACAGCAAGCACTCGATTATTCAAAAGACTAAAATACTGAATTAAAATGTACCGTGAGTTCATGACATATTGTGTTGTAATGCGTTAAAGCTTTATTTCTCACCTGGATCTCATCTGTGCCTCCGAGAATAAACACGTCTTTGTAGTCACGATGAAACAGCACCACAAACTCTGTGGACTTCCAAGAGTCCTCCACCTAGTAGCAATGTGAGTCTATAAAACTGCACGAACAGGTGACACAAAGAAATATGGAAATAATGATGGTCTTATAACCACTGACCTTTTTCACCACCGTCTCCAGAGCTGCTTCTCCTGACGCCTGGCCTGAAATCTGAAACAAGGTGATAGAAGATGAAGACCATCTAATAAAAAAACATCTTAACAAAATTTCGATTCCCAAACATCTCCCATATTTATATTTCATCCATTCATTTATTTATCTATCTTCCATTTGTCCACCCATGTATCTCTGACCTCCTGGATCTCCTCAGCATGGCTGAAGATGTCAAGTTCTTTCAGGGCATCAAGAGTGAGTGGTTTCTCCAGAAGGTTGATCCCCACAATGCTCTCCAACATGCTCCAGTGGCGTTCTTTTAGACATGGGTTGCGCAAATCAGTGATCACCGGCATCTACACACACAACCATTAAGATCATTAGGGAGATTACTAAACATTTTTCACTGGACCAAAGTGTGTGTCGCTCCTTCAAACGACAAATTGGTCAAAGAAAAAGAATTATTATTTCACCTTTTCCCGCATGGTATTCACACCAACTTTGAGGTGGGGCACGACACTGTTCGGTGGAAGTCCTTTCTCCAGCTGGTTCACGTACTTGCTATACTTGTTCACCTGGGCACTCAGGAGCTCGGGGTCAAGGTCGTCAAATTTACTCTGGAACAAACATGTGAGAATCGAATAATCAGATGTTCCATAAAATAATGAGAAGGAGAACTAAAGATGGATGCAACATAAATGTGGAGGGCAATTTATAAACCAATGCAGTCTACAAAAATCATATCCCAATTTATACCAAGTTTAGAATGTCCAGTAATCTAAGATCAAGGACCTTGATTCAGGAAATTTACCCCACAGAACCAGTCCAAGAACTTGCTCTAGACATCTTGGAACTCAGACCTAATGACTTTAACCCATAAACTAAGATCCTGGGAGATAATTCCTGGAGTTTTATCCCAGAAACCCAGGAATTTAGATCCAGGAACTGGGTATAAAATTCAAGTGATTTAACCCAGGCCTGGACCTAAAAAGAGAAAGAGAAACGACAATTATGGACCTTTTTTTCTAGAAACAGGACTGTGAGCCGTGGAATGTATTGTAGTCTATGGATCTGTAACTGATCGTGTTTACCTGCATCCAGCTGTTTTGCAACTTGTCCCATTCTTCTAATGAATCCCACAGCAAAACTTTCAGCTTCATGTCGGAGCTCAGCTCCTCCAAAGCGTCGTACTTAGTCACCTCCACCTAACACACACACACACACACACACACACACACACACACACACACACACCAAAAGAGCCAGTTAAAGTACAGAAATGAGTAACACTGCTATACTGAAGTGCATCCAAATGTCTTCAAACCTTAAATTTCTTCTGGTAGGATTTGTAGCTGAAGGCTTGCTGTTGCAGCTGATCTGTAGATTCCTGGATTTCTCCCAGCAACGTACGAACCTCATTCCGGTTTGCTTCGATATCCAAAATCATCCTGTTCTGAAAATCCAAAGCAAACGGAGACAAAATGATCAACGCTGTTCCGTCTATGAAGCGGTGATCAAACCCACAGCGGTGTGTATATCGACTGTCTTACCTCCGCTTGTTGTTTGATCTTCATCACCTCGCTGTTAAGTTCCTTGATGTCTTGGTGCAGGTTCTGGCAAAACTTGGACACATTGGCGTCTCTTTCTCCCACCGCCTTGTCCATGGTGCTATTTAAAGACATCTTGGATGGTTGAAGTGTCCCGAAAACAGCAAGGTCTTCCGGTGGAGTGGGAATGGAGAATCTTTGAATCAGCTTGTACATCTGAGACACAGTCTCAGCCTCCTCGTCCAGGGATTCAATCTGAGACGCGGTGAGAGAGCAGAAAAGAAAGTGAGAGAAACGAATGAACGAATTAATGGGACCGGAAATAACTAGCAAGGCTTGTTGTAACACTTACCCGCACTTGGATGTCCTCAAGGAAGCTGAGGGAGTTGACATACTCAATGGTAGTTGTTGGGACGAGCCCCAGTTTATAGCAGGCGTCTTGTATCTCACCAATAACCGCATCCATTTTTCTCTTAGCCAACAGGGGCAGCATGCAGTTAATAACCTGTAGGGGGTTTATTTAGCCATCTTGAGAACTGCCGCATGGTTATGATAGCGTTTTCATTTTCTTTATTTTCGACTAAATCACAATATAAAACTAAATATACAAAACATAACAAATGTGTTATGACAACAACAACAAAATCCCAAAAATGTGTGTGTGTGTGTGTGTTTTACATTTATATTCTAAAAATATGTTCAACAAATGTTTTATTTCCTTCCATCCTTCGTTCATTAACTCCCTTAATATGTTTAACTGTCAGGATTTTCTTCTTTTAATAGAAATTCTTAAAGCTGGACATAAAGCGCTAAAGAATCCACAGTGCTAGCGTTACCTGCTAGCCACTTCCTGGTTAGCGGCTAATGCTAGCGCTCCGGATACTTTAGCGTTTTCATGCATGCGCAAAACAAACCGTATTTCTGGTACGGCGTGTGTAGCCACAGCGACACTGCGCTAACTCCAGTTCCCTTTTTATACCTTTGGCATTGTTGTGTATGTTTTCGAGTACAATAAAAAATGCGCGACGGAGATTAAGCAAAGTTGCAGTTCACCACTTAATACGTTCCTGAGGGAACTTAGATTTAATCTATGGTTTGTGTGTAAAAGGATGTGCACATGTGTACTGAACCAAAAAATCCTGATA
>MU545793.1:2204677-2227177 GCA_024362625.1 Silurus asotus
GATCTCAGCAGCTCTGCATCCACTGGCGTGCGGGTCAGCGGTGACAACGAGGCTTGGACTCGGGGTATCTGACGTGCTTCATCCTCTCGGGAGAACATTGCGGCCCCTCGGTCTTCACTCTCTCCTTCCAGTTTCTGTTTAATTCCTAAAAAATAAAAGCACAAGGGAGTGACAATGATCTAAACAGGAACGAGTCCATCCCAAGAAGATGTACATGGGTTAATAAATAAATATTAACAATATTAACAGTTATATGGCATTTATTTATTATATTATCTATCTATCTATCTATCTATCTATCTATCTATCTATTATAAATAAAATATAAACACGTATTTATTGTTCCTAATTAACCAGAAATAATGAGCTAATCATCTAGATCATGAAATTAGCATAAAACTCGATTTACCTCTCTCAGTTGGAAACATGCGAGCGGTTAAATAATTAAAATGACGTTATATTTCTGTTCCAACATACATTTACACCTGAAATAGGAATTTCAAGTGAAAAAAAAAATGAATTAGTGTAAAAAAATAAAGTTAGACGCGTCCACTGAACGCCACTTTCAGCGCTCTGATTTGTTTTAGGTTGCTAGGCAACATATACTCGCGCCTGTGCCGAATCACGTGATCAAAACCTACCCTAGTGCACTACGAAGGGAGCAGCAGAATGGCCGTGTAAGTGCCCTTGTGTTTACTATGACGCGGTTTGGACAGCGGCCACAGCCAGTGACGTGTGTTAGGAGTTGAACTGATGGTGATTTGATTTAATAAATCTTGAGATTCAGGGATTAAAAATAACAAACATGTAGATGTACATGAGTTAATTATACTTTAACTTTAACTTATATTTTATTTCTTATAAATAATCTATATTTTAATTAATTAATAATCAGAGATTATGTAATATTCATTACTTTATGTTGTGTTTCAGGTTTAATCATATTTTCTTCTCAATATTTTACAGTCATTTCTTGATTCATTAAAAATATTCGCTGTGGTAGAAGGTGACGTCCATCCCGTTCTGTAGATACGATTTTGAAAAGCTGGTGTTTCAGACAATTTATTATAAAAAAGAATACAAATAAATACATAAGAATAAATGCATAAATCCAGAAATATTAAATTGAGAAAAATAAATTTCGCTAATAGATTGTGTGTATTTTGAGAGAGAAGAAAGAAGTCATCGTTTTTCGTTTTATTATCAGATTATTTATTGAATCTGCACAGAACAAATTTGCTGTAAAGGAAAACAAAAACACGGAAATCACAAACTGCTCTTATATACCTCATCTTTTATTAAAAATAAATAAATCAACCGTTCTCTTTTATGAAACGCATCCTGACTCTGCATGACGTCGGTCACCTCGTCCATCAGGATCTCCTGATTATAGATACAGTGGGTAAAATCCTCCTTCAAAAACTTGCTATAATCCTGGTGAATTATAACTGGGTTGATTCATTGAACTCGTTCTCAGAGTCTTCTAGCAAAATAATATAAATGATGCAAAGAAAAATAAAATGAAGGCGTTTTCAGCGGACGAGAGTAGCCTCGCATTCAGCCAACGCCTGGATCATGAGCTCGTCAGGAACCTCCTCTTTTTCCTGCATGTTCTTCTCCACCTCATGCAGCGCCTCCAAGCACGGAGCGTCGTCATCCCAGCCTTCCTGCTCCTCCTCCGTCTGGTTAAGTGGATCGGATCGGCCCGTTTTCTGCCCTTTATCTGAAACGCAGCTCAATTCGATGTTCCCCAGTTCGTCCATGAGGAACTGCTGATCGTCTTCGTCCTGAAAACGAACGCACACGTGAGTTACATCGTCACATACGTGGCATTATGTATATAAAGTGAGTTAGAACTGAGTCACGGACCTCCTTCAGCATGTAGCTCATACACACCTCCTGTGGCAGGGGGGAACCTGTGTGAAACGGGTCGATTATAATAAGGAACAGGTGGAGAACTGTTGATGTAGATGTGTGGACTCACTTGAGGACCTGTAGTTTTGTCTCCTGCACTCAGGATCATGGCACCTTTGGTACCAAACTTCCTCTTTCAAATCCACGATGATCCTGTAAAGATTGAAGAACACCGGTGTGGGTTTGTTCTGACACGACGTTCTCGCGCTTTGATCCGTGACTGATTTCATCACTGTGTACTCACATGATGTTGTTGCTCTTGTGGAAGCGACCCACGTTAGAACACCAGCGGAACTTCCCCACATCGTAGACCAGCAGCTGCTCCGACACGAAGTACGTCCAGCGCCTGATGTCTGTGAGATCGTTAAACTGGAGCTCAGGCTGATATTACACACACTGAGAATCAAATCAAAAGCTTCTGCTTACTTCCTTGGACTCCGTCCCTGTGCAGGAGCTTCAGCACAAACTCGTCCAGCTCCTTGTACGGTGAGGTCTGATGTTCACCTGCCAGCTCTGAGGATGAGTCGTAGATTAAACGCATGGAAATGAAACGTTCTTGAGCGGCCCTGTTTCATCACATTCCTTTAGTAGTCTCTCATATGAGGTTGTTTTAATCACCCGGAACAATCGGATTCGGATCCTGGAAGCTGTGATAGAACCTTAAGACGGGTAAATTCATGTTTTTGCTATGTTGGGTACAACTGTGGTTTCACAGGGAAATGAAAGCCCAGCCACTCATCTTCTCAGAATTCCACACCAGAATGGCTGGAGAACATTCCCAAATCACATGGAAATCAGTGTCCTCTTTTCCCTTACATTTCCAAAAATTCCAAAATCTAAAACACTGCGGCCAAATTGTTCAGTAAGATTGAAAATCTTTGGCTGACACTTTAGTAAACATTTCTTGCTGCAGTTCCTTTTGATTCTTGGACGATTTAAGGTTTTTCTTGGCATCGGAATGCCGACATCATTCATTGGATTGTTTTGATTCCCAGCAATTTTCTCATCTTGGACATTTTGGTATTGATTGTTGCTGTGAAATGCTGATGTGGAACCACTGCACTCTAAGGTTAGGGTTTAGTGTCGCTACGAGGGCAACGCAGTTCGAAGTGCATTGTGGGAGATGTAGTTTATGGGCAGTGTGTGCTTTAAATGAACACATTATACAGAGGCTATAGAGTCTAAATAATCATTAATAATATCTATGTACTCTTTTGTAGTGACTGAGTTTCCCCTCAGCTTCCTGAACATTCTGACTCACATTATAAAAGATATCCAGTCAGAAATGTTCAGGAATATGACTGTAATCCCCAAATCCTTTTACCAGATTGTTTTCAGGTTATTCCAAGTATCGCGCTACTGAATTATTGATTCTGATTGGTCAGAAGGTGAGTTTTTTTCATCTAACAGCAGCTCTGAGAGTAGTTCCAGGTAAAAGACTGGTCCCTAATACACAAGTTGTGTTGATTAATAAATGAGCAGTGTGTACGGGATGTACCACCTGAGCTGTGAGGATCTCTGTGTCGAGCTGAACACGGAGATTGGTTCGAAGTCCCGTCTGGAGCATCGTACGTCAGAATCCTTTGAGACGTAAAGCTGAGGAGAAACGATGTCACGTTTGGTTATGCAATAAAAAACCCATAAATATGCACATTAATGTACACATTCAAGGCTACAGAATATATATAGCCATATATAGGCGTCAATTACCTCACATTGGTGATCAAAGAGGCCAGGAATATGCATTCCTCCTCCGTAGTGCGCCTGCTGGACCTCGGGACAAACTCGTTATCCACGGCAACAGAGAAGGCGGCGTTCTTCCCCAGTTTGGAAGACTTGTACAGGCGAAAGTTTCGGTTTTTAGTGTACACACCTGCCAAATACACAGGGTTTAGATTAAGAACATTGGATCATCATTTGGTTTCAGTTTGTGCTCAGAAAACTGCATTCAGCCTCACCGAGATCCACAAACAGCTGCTTCTGTCCATCCTTTCCCTTCACTATCAAAAAGCTCAGGTCTTCCTCATCCTTCTCATTATGCTTCATTCGCTTCGACTGAGGCTCCTCGCTGACATCATCGACGACTTCTGGAGAGTTCCCTGGGCTTTGTGGATGACATCACACATATGACCTTAGAGCTCAAATACAAGACTGTACATAAAAAAAAACGATAACCATATAATATACAATTATCTCATAATTAGGGAGTTCTTTTCTACTATAATATAATCTAGAATTAAATACTAGAACGGTTCTTGAATTTGCTTCGATGATAAGTCACTCCGAACTCAAGCTAACTGTGGGGGTTGGGGGTCCATAGTCCATGGAGGGGGTCTTTATATTATCAGGTGCAATAATGTGCATATTATATGATTAACTTTTCATTCATTATTATCTTAATAATAATACAGAATCAGTGGGAGCTTCATTTATCAATTTATTTATATTTTAAATAAAACATATTGCAGTCCATGAAAGTTAAAGTTAAAAAAATGTTAAAGTTCCAGCAAGTGCATTTGTGTAAAAAAATTAAAATTATAAAGCAGATTTTGGGGATTGTTTTAATCATGCAGTATTCAATCACCTTCAAAACCCATTTAGAGGAAAAGCCCATATAACAATGTACCGTCAGTGTCTGCTGCACACGATGATCATTTACTTACTCATACTGAAAACTATATTAGTAGTCTTCCTCACCCTGTATGCAGATATTTCAGTGCTGGTTTGAGTATGTGATGAATGAAACTGCCTATAGAAGAGATAAACACAAACACTTACGTCATTTACTGTAAAATAAAGAATAAATGAATTGGTGATTCAAAGTGAGAAATCTAGTGAGGGAAAGAGTAATACTGTTAGAGACAGAGCGAGTCAGTGACTGTCAGTGAGATACTGAGTGAAAGAATGATTTCGTGAGTGAATGAGTAAAAGAGTGAGTGAGAGTGAGTGAGAAAATGGGTGAGAGTGAGAGAGTGAGTGAGAGAGACAGTAAGAGAGTGAGTGAGTGAGTGAGACTGCGTGGATGAAAGATTGTGCGAGTGAAAGCGTGATTGTGCGAGTAAAAGTGTGATTGTGCGAGTGAAAGTGTGATTGTGCGATTGTGTAAGTGAAAGCGTGATTGTGTGAGTGAAAGCGTGATTGTGCGAGTAAAAGCGTGATTGTACGAGTGAAAGCGTGATTGTGCGAGTAAAACCGTGATTGTGCGAGTGAAAGCTTGATTGTGCGAGTGAAAGCGTGATTGTGCGAGTGAAAGCGTGATTGTGGGAGTTAACGCGTGATTGTGTGAGTGAAAGCGTGATTGTGCGAGTGAAAGCGTGATTCTGCGAGTAAAAGCGTGATTGTGCGAGTGAAAGCGTGATTGTGCGAGTGAAAGCGTGATTCTGCGAGTAAAAGCGTGATTGTGCGAGTAAAAGCGTGATTGTGCGAGTGAAAGCGTGATTGTGCGAGTAAAAGCCTGATTGTGCGAGTAAAAGCCTGATTGTGCGAGTAAAAGCCTGATTGTGTGAGTAAAAGTGTGATTGTGCGAGTGAAAGCGTGATTGTGCGAGTGAAAGCGTGATTGTGCAAGTGAAAGCGTGATTGTGCGAGTAAAAGCCTGATTGTGTGAGTGAAAGCGTGATTGTGCGAGTGAAAGCGTGATTCTGCGAGTAAAAGTGTGATTGTGCGAAAAAAAAAGCCTGATTGTGTGAGTAAAAGCGTGATTGTACGAGTGAAAGCGTGATTGTGCGAGTGAAAGCGTGATTGTGCGAGTGAAAGCGTGATTGTGCGAGTAAAAGCCTGATTGTGTGAGTGAAAGCCTGATTGTGTGAGTGAAAGTGTGATTGTGCGAGTAAAAGTGTGATTGTGCGAATAAAAGCCTGATTGTGTGAGTAAAAGCGTGATTGTACGAGTGAAAGCGTGATTGTGCAAATAAAAGTGTGATTGTGCGAGTGAAAGCGTGATTGTGTGAGTGAAAGTGTGATTGTGCGAGTAAAAGTGTGATTGTGCGAATAAAAGCCTGATTGTGTGAGTGAAAGCGTGATTGTACGAGTGAAAGCGCGATTGTGTGAGTGAAAGCGTGATTGTGCAAATAAAAGTGTGATTGTGCGAGTGAAAACGTGATTGTGCGAGTGAAAACGTGATTGTGCGAGTGAAAGCGTGATTGTGCGAGTGAAAGCGTGATTGTGCGAGTGAAAGCGTGATTGTGCAAATAAAAGTGTGATTGTGCGAGTGAAAGCGTGATTGTGTGAGATAAAGGATGAATAAAGTAGTGAGTGAATAAAAGAATGAAGTTCACGAGGTGATTCTCTGCTACTGGACTCGTGAACACAGACGGTGAGCTGAACACGATACAGTAACACACTCACCAGTGTGCTTGTTGTCCTTGAAGGCACAGTTGTGGAGCTGAAAGATTAGATGTCTGCTGAACTTCTCAGCTGTGCTGGAGTCCAGATTCAGCACGTCTTTAGCAGTGCACTGCACAC
Source organism: Silurus asotus (assembly GCA_024362625.1). Lineage (NCBI taxonomy): Eukaryota > Metazoa > Chordata > Actinopteri > Siluriformes > Siluridae > Silurus > Silurus asotus. Next base: position 2,211,054 of record MU545793.1, read on the forward strand.
CGTACACCTCCTCCAGCTTCACACACACGTGCTGATGTTGGAGAAGAACAGAATTATGGTTATGGTGCGCTTATAGACGAACAGACGCTCCTTCCTCAGACGGCACTGGAGGCTGTTTATGATTTCTCCTGCGTATATGATGTTTGACCTGAATCAGTGCTGCCACCATCTTTGTGCCATCCAGGTGTGTATTAGACGACACATCGAACTCCAGGTCAAAATAAAGCTTGCAGACAGCGCCCTCTGGAATCACCTCATAGCAGTGCATCAGAGACTGTCTGTGTGAACTACAGGATGAAGTGGGATTACACAGTGTAGACGTTAGGATGGTGTACATTCGGCTCCAGAACATGGAATAGGAACGTTACCTGTAGTAGTGCCAGAGCTCACTGTAGCTGGTCACTAAATAAACCCTCTGTCCTGCCACAGTGTTTGCTTTCTCCAAGGCAAAAACATGGACGTCCTGAAAAAGGACAAAAGACGATTAGTATTGCAGAATCCCCAGAATTATTGGTCTCTAATCGTTCTTTTACAGCTGAGTGATCACCTGTTTGCAGCGCTGGCTGAAGGCGACGGCGTGGCTCTGGCGAGGGAACAGTCTCCATACAGAGGTCGGCTGCCACGGTTGGGACAGACGAGCTTTATAGGGGCAGCTGATGGGGGCAGAGTGATAGAATTGAGCCCTCTGCTCCACCGCCTTCACCCGCTCCTGCCACTTTCCACTCATCATCCTCACCACATCAGCAGTTTGGTCTGTCAATGCATCTTCCCCTGTCATTGTAAAAAACAAGAGAAAGGGGAAAACACGTGTTATACAGTCCAAAACATTTTGAATTGTATTGTATGTAGCACAGTTTCAGGCCGTGTATTTCACCCCCCAGGCCTCCAGTGATGTCCCGAATCAATCCACCTCATAATATCATCATTATGACACCAGGAACGCTGCATCTCACACAGTGAGAATGAATGTCATCACTAAAGCAAGAATCTTTTTTGGCCGACATTTTCCTCATAGTCAGAAACGTGAAAATCCTGACGTTATTGGACGCCTGCTAGAAGAACTCGAAATCTGATTGGTTAAAGCAACAGTTTCATTCAGATGCATTAGAAACCAGAGGAGTTCGCATTGTTGATTTTTCATTGCTGACCACGGCAACGCGCAATCTGATTGGACAGAAACTTAAACATGAACATGAAGCAGCACAACCGAGAGAAAAGCTACGAAATAAAGAGAATGGACTTTTGAGAATAATTTATTCATGAAATTATTATTCTTATTTACGAAAAATAAACATATAAAAATGAAAACAGAATTGTAGCTTAGGTGTGTGTGTGTGTGTGTGTGTGTGTGTGTGTGTGTGTGTGTGTGTGTGTGTGTGCAAGTTACAAACTGTCCAACCGAACCCGAGTACCAGTTGACTTCATTCGGACCTTTCCAACATGGCGGATGCGGTGACGTAATGCGGAAGTTATAATAAGATCATGACGCAATGACATTATGACGTGACGTCAATGACGTCGCACAAACGTAAGAATATATTTGCGTATCAGACCGACAGCTTTTATCCTGTACTATTCTACTCCTATAAAATATATTCATCCAATCTAAAACTCAAAACTGTATCCCGCCGTTTAGTTGCCATGACACCGGTACTAATCCAACAGGCTCGTGGCCTGCCAAAAAAACATAATACTGAATGGTCTGAATAAAATCAAACACATAGTAACACTTTACACATGTAATACTTACAGTGTTTATGTTATTCGAGCATGTAGTTTGTAATGTTTCCGTCATGAAGCCGCACCGAGTCTTCCCGGTTCAATCTGCTAACGTGTCACGTGACGTCGTGTTTTGATATTCGCGGGCCGTAGTGCATGTCGGGCAAACAGGAACTAATACCACGGTTGCCAGATTTATATCTATTCCTTCATAGCAAATATTACACCTGAAACAAATTCCATAAACCACATCATCATCAATTGTTTTATTTTTTGTTTCACTTCATTATTTTATTGATTTCATTTTATCATATTTTTTAGTAGTGTGAAAACAAAGTTTTATTTTTGTTACTTTGCTTTTCTTTACTTTTTTTCAGACTGTTTATTGGCATTAAATCTTTATTTTTATTAAGTAATAAAAAAGAAAACATAATGCCATGTGTATATATATATTGTTCCTTATATAACTTTTTTTTAATTTTCCTATATTTACTAACTCAATCTTTTATTTTAACCAATATATTACATAATGTCACTAGTTATCTATTCTTTTTTTCTTATACTCGGATTTTTTACATTTATTTTGATGATGGTGATTCATATTATTACCAATATAATGCTGATAATATTAATAACAATAATATAAATGATAATAATAATAATAATAACAATAATAAATAATAATAATAGCAAAAACAATAATAATAATAACAACAACAACAATAATAATAATAATAATAATAATATGATTATAATAATAATGTAATTATTGTGGTGTAATTACAGAAGTTTAAAGAGGTCATGCTTTATCATGTGTATGTTTTACATGCAGCTTTACTGATAATAACTATTATATACATTTTTTATTATTTAACACAATATATTTAATAAAGTCACTATTCTTTTATTTATTTATTTCTTTATTCTGAAACTATTTGACTTTTGTATAAGAACATATATAAGAAAGGCAGGTTACGAATTGGAAGGTATTTTGTTGATAATGATATTAATAATTAATAATAATTATGATGATAATGTTAATAATTTATCATTATAATAATATATTATATAATGTGTTATCACTATATAATTAAACCTGACTATTACGGTTAACGTTGTAACAGTTTGAGAGAATACAATCTGGCAACCCGGGTTTTATTTAACGCAGGCGCAGTGCACGCCAGTAGTTGGTGCTGAAATTCGGCGCGCGCATTTGAAGGGGAAAAATGGAGTTGTTGCGCGCGCTGCAGCTGTTGAAGTTACCCGCGGTGTCCACCGGTACCTTTTATATATCATATTATATATTATATTATATATCATTTATTTCCATTATCATTTATTTATTACACACCAGCCTTTAAAGACCAGTGTGTGAAATACTTACTGCTGTCTTCTGCTACTCGGGCTGGTCACTGAAGCGCTAAGCTAACATCATTAGCTAAAAACAGCCCGAGTCCCGGTAGTAAACAGCGCTAACAGGGCGCGCGCGAGGCGCTAATAGACAGGGCGCGAGGGCGCTAATAGACAGGGCGCGAGGCGATAATAATACCGGAGCTCGTGGGCATCATGTCGGTGAATTTCTGCTACAGACAGTTACAGCGGGTTACTCTGCTCTATTACTGAACTTCAGGATCTAAAAATAAACACATAGTCGAGGAAGTTTCCGTCTCAAATCAGCTTCTTCCTGCGCTGGTAGGAAACAACGTGTGAAGGAAAGAGTAATAGCAGGAGTGATGGAGAGAGTGTTAGAGAAGTAAAGAGTGATGGAGAGAGTGTTAGAGAAGTAAAGAGTGATGGAGAGAGTGTTAGAGAAGTGAAGAGTGATGGAGAGAGTGATAGAAAAGTGAAAAAAGAGTGATGGAGAGTGATAGAGAAGTGAAGAAAAGAGTGATGGAGAGTGACAGAGAAGTAAAGAAAAGAGTGATGGAGAGTGTGTTAGAGAAGTGAAGAAAAGAGTGATAGAGAAGTGAAGAAAAGAGTGATGGAGAGAGTGTTAGAGAAGTAAAGAAAAGAGTGATGGAGAGAGTGAAAGAGAAGTGAAAAAAAAAAGGATGGAGAGAGTGATAGAGAAGTGAAGAAAAGAGTAATGGAGAGAGTGATAGAGAAGTGAAGAAAAGAGTAATAGAGAGAGTGATAGAGAAGTGAAGAAAAGAGTAATAGAGAGAGTGATAGAGAAGTGAAGAAAAGAGTGATAAAGAAGTAAAGAAAATAATGTGTTAGAGAAGTGAAGAAATGAGTGATGGAGAGAGTGATAGAGAAGTGAAGAAAAGAGTGTTAGAGAAGTGAAGAAATGAGTGATGGAGAGAGTGTCAGAGAAGTGAAGAAAAGAGTGATGGAGAAAGTGATAGAGAAGTGAAGAAAAGAGTGATGGAGAGAGTGATAGAGAAGTGAAGAAAAGAGTGATGGAGGGAGTGTTGGAGAAGTGAAGAAAATAGTGATAGCAGGTGGGATGGAGAGTGTGTTGAATAGATAGATCGATAGATCGATAGATAGATAGATAGATAGATAGATAGATAGATAGATAGATAGATAGATAGATGCAAATCAATTAATTATAATGTGTGCGTGTGTGTGTGTGTGTGCGCGCGTGTGTGTGTGTGTGTGTGTGTGTGTGCGTGTGTGTGTGTGTGCAGCCTGGGTGGACGCCGTGTGGGTAGAGAAGTGAAGAAAAGAGTGATAGCAGGTGGGCTGGAGAGTGTGTTGAATAGATAGATAGATAGATAGATAGATAGATAGATAGATAGATAGATAGATAGATAGATAGATAGATAGATAGATGCAAATCAATTAATTATAATGTGCGCGTGTGTGTGTGTGCCGGTGTGTGTGTGTGCGCGTGTGTGTGTGTGTGTGTGTGTGTGTGTGCGTGTGTGTGTGTGTGTGTGCAGCCTGGGTGGACGCCGTGTGGGAGTGTGAGTTCACAGACACCGAACCCCTCGACCCCACTGTGGAAGATGAAATAAAAGAAGACGTGAACGTCTTTAAGAAAGTGTATAAGCAGTTGCTGCCGTTCTCCTGTGAAGAGGAAAACACGCAGGTAATCCCGAGACTCAGAATCCACGGATTGGAGGTGCGTCGTGTGGATTTTGTGATTCATAGAGCGTAACGTGGTGTGGGGTTCTGTTCAGAGCGTGTGGAACGTGTTTGGAGAAAACGGCGTGTCGGTGAAGTCTCTGGTGGCCGTGCTGTCGTGTTTCGTCCTCGGCGCCAAAAACAAATCGTCCAGTGTGGAGCAGAGACGCGTCAGTCTGCAGGCTGCGTCTCTGTACCTGCTGCTCCTCAGAATCCCAGGTGAGCCTCCGTGTGACATGATGCAGGATGTTGATATCTGAGGTCATGTGATTGAAACTTGGTGTAATATTTATTGTTTGCAGGCAGCGTGGCCAATAAAGTGTTCCACCAGATCCTGTTCGACACATGCCTGGACATTGTGCTGAAATGCTGGCCGCAGAGTTTGGGGAAGAAACGTAAGAAAGATGCGATAAAGAGCTCGCAAGCTGAATCCAAAAGCGGGAAACGCCCCAAACCCCTGAAGAAAGTCCCAGAGGAGGTCTGTCTATTATTAATTAAAGTTCACTTCTCCATCAACCAGTGCATGTTGATGTGATTCCAATCCATGAGCTGAAAAGCTTTTAGAGTATGATGTAAGTGACTGATTGTCTGCGTTCCTGTTCCAGATGGAGATCGATGAGGAAGAGGAAGAAGAGGATGAGGAGGTGTATTTTTCAGCTCAGGATCTTTTGGTAATGCGTGAGGACGTGGCTGGACTCGTACGAACGCTGCTTAAACTGCTGGAGAAGTTTTCACTCCGGGACAAACCGCAGAGCGCCGATAGCTGCGTGCGGGTCAGTAAAGACTGATGATGATTATGATGATGATTCACTCTTGCACTAATCCTGTGTTAGACATCACAATGTAATCACCACTGCAAACAGAAAAGGGCTTAGAGCTGATCCTTGCTGCAGTCCAACCTTTACCTTAAACCAGTTCCTGCTGTCACACTGTCCTCATACATGTCCTGCACCACCCTCACATACTTCTGACACACCAAACTTCCTCATGCAATACCACAACTCCTCTCTCCACCCTGTCGTACGCTTTCTCTAAATCCACAAACACACAATGCAGCTCCTTCTGATCTTCTCTATACTTCTCCATCAACATTCTCAAAGCAAATAATGCGTCTGTGGTGCTCTTCCTCAGCATGACACTATACTGTTGCTCACAGATGGTCACCTCTTCTCTCAGCCTGGCTTCCACTCCTCTTTTCCATAACTTCATGTTGCAACTTTATTCCTCTGTAGTTACTGCACGTCTGCACATCTTTCTTGTTCTTCTTCCACAATCTTGTTAAAATTCCACTGCATCTCTCCTAAACATCTCCATGCTTCTACCGGTATGTCATCTGGTCCAACCGACTTTCCAGCCTTCATCCTTTTAATTACTGCTCTCACTTCCTCCTTGCTAATCCTATCCACCTCCTGCTTCACCGACTCCACACCATCCAACCTTCTTTCTCTCTCATTTTTTTCTCTCGTTTCTTTTTTTTTTTATTCAATAACAGTATAATCACAATGATCATCTTTTAGAGTAAAAATCTGCTAAAAACCAAAAAAGTAAATTTTTTCTGCCGATCATCTGATGGATTTGTTTCTGCTCTCGATGTTGCAGTTGTTCACTGAACTCACCAACTTCGAGCCAGTCATCGGAGAGCTGTCCTTCTCTGAGAAACGGTCAGTGTCTCACACTATAATTCCTGATGGGTATCTGTAACGATGTATTTCCTCCTGATTGGTTAACGCGGTGTTCATTAGTCTTCTGTGGCATCTGCTCCTACAGTGTAGGTGAAAAGAACCAGGTTTTTAGGCGATTCGTTGCTATAGTAACGCCTGGACATGAACACTCAAAATAAGCTGAATAATGTAGTTTGTTTGTTTGGTTTTTATTTTGATTTCAGCGATGTGGACAAACTGCAGAGCCTCCCTGAGCTCGCTTTTCATGGCCTTTGGCTTCTCTGCTCCTCTAATCACGGTGAAGGAAATGAGGTGGGCATGGAGAAATCATCATTCATTTAGAAATACTGGAATCTAACTGGTGGAATTGGTGCGTTAGTAAGTTTGTTGAATGAATGAAATGAGGTTTCTGTTTTTTTGTCTTCAGTGTCGCCGGCGTGTCTTTCACCGGCTGCTGTACGTCATTCTGATGATGAAGAAGGACAGAGTAAAACCGTGTCTGCTCACTCCATCACAGGCCGTCTGTGCCGCTCGAGACCAGGCCATCCTCTTCATCAGGTCAGGAAAAAAACATGTATTGATGTCATGAAAAATAAAAAGCTGTCATGATACATTTTCAGAGATCATGAGAGGTTGTTAAACTTTTGATTGGAAGAAGCTGATGGTAAAGGTTAATCCTTGTATTGTGTTTAAATGTATCATTAAAGGTATTTCTAAATGTGTAAAGAAAATTGTGTGTGTGTGTGTGTGTGTGTGTGTGTGTGTGTGTGTGTGTGTGTGTGTGTGTGTGTGTGCGCTGCAGTCATATCATGGACGAGCAGAAAGAGGTCATGTTGCCACTGCTTAAGATCCTCTTACAGCACATCTGTCACCAGGTACATTACAGAGGATTCACTCTACTAATACTTATTCAGAATAATTCTAAATTATACAACATGTGTGTGTGTGTGTGTGTGTGTGTGTTTCAGATGGTGGAAAAGGCAGAATACCGTGCCAGTGGTGCTGAGGCTGTGGGGAAGCTTGTGACCAAGATGCCATGTAACAACTATGCTGCTTTTGTCAAGTGGCTTCATAACTATTCTCTGAACACCAGGGTGAGGGATCGAGAAGAAACAGTAACTCGATTCACAAACGTTCATTAAAGTAGGGAAACTTCACCTCCATTTCACTTCCTGTACATGCAGGTAGCGTTTCGGATGTTTGCTCTGGACGTAGCCATGGTGCTGTTGGCGCAGGAGGAACGGGAGGTAGACGGGACGCTCGAACCCGATCTGGCGTTGTACCTCTCGCACCGTTTCTTGGTGCACAGCGTGGTGTATGGTCGCCGCTCCGACGTCTCGCCTACAGTCCGAGCACATGCCATGCACTGCCTCGCCCTGTGTCTCGAGCTGCCCAGCCAAAATGCCACCAAATGCATCCATGAGCTCTTCTCTTCCTCCTCCACTAGTATGTTCTTCCCTTTTGTTATCTGCTTCATCACTGTAACCCGGAGTGAAGTGCATCTTTATCACAGAACAAGAGTAATGAGTAAGATCTTAATGCTAGTTCATGCTTCTTCTTTTTTTCCTCCTCAGCCGGCTCTCAGACGATGATGGAGACGGGACACTCGGAACGTAAGCATAACAATTTCTGCTTAGGACTGAATGTAGAACAGGGTGTTAAAATAAAAACACTCAAACTATTGACTATATGGTGCATTTACAGTATAGTTCCCTACTCATACATTTTAGATTCCTAAAAACATTCCCAGCTGTAGAGCTCTCGTTTGATTTTTTTCCTTTTTTGCCCCAGAGACTCTAAAGAGACCAGAGACCGTTCAAAGAACAGCCCTGACTTTTCGCACCATCGATCTCACCAAGCACAAGAGCCTGGGAGCTGCGAGTCGCCACTGCACCAACAACGGCATGAGCCGTGACGCTTCCGCCATTGAGTGTGAGTCTGCGTACAGTACACGTGTGCTGATGTGCATCCTGCTTGGGTTGAGTCTTTTATTGAATTCGTCTGTACTTTGTTTAGATCAGGAAACCTTGGCTCTGTTTAAACAGCGTGTGAGTGACCCCAAAACCAACGTTCGGAAATGTGCCCTCGAGGTAATCACACACACACACACACACACACACACATTTGGGTGTTCAGCGTAACAAATGGTATCTAGTGATTTAGTTTGTGTGTGTGTGCACGTGTGTAGACGATAATGAGTCTGCTGAAGCACGGGGTGATCACGTGTAGTGCGGAGAATCTGGAAATTCTGTCCGAGCGCTGCAGAGACCCGGCAGTGTCTGTGAAGAAGAAAGCCATGCAGTGCCTCATGGATCTTCTCACTGTGAGTTCATTATTCAGCAGCCACTAGGGGGAGCTAAAGTGCACTCACTCTTCTATTACACTTTGTACTGAAGCTCTGAAGAAACAAATGTGTTTGCTGTTTAAAACTGTAAAAAAAAGCGTGTGTGTGTGTGTGTGTGTGTGTGTGTGTGTGTGTGTGTGTGTGTGTGTGTGTGTGTGTAGGCGCTACCTGACAACATAGAGGTGCAGGAGGCATGGCTGAGGGGCGTGGTCCCGGCTGTGATGGACTCTGAGAGCTCTGTACAGGACAAAGCTCTCGAGTGCCTCAACGACAAAATAATCACTCACATCAAAAGTCAAGGTGGCTATCGTCATGACAACGCCTCCCAGAGAGTGGCCTGGGATCTGCTGAAACTCATGTGTGATAAATGTCAGGACCTCAGGTGGGTCTCGCTCTTTGTTTCTCCCCCCAACATGCCATCTCTTCGACTTTGTTTGTGTTTGTGTTAATGGACTTTGTAGGGTCTACAGTAGCTACAACCTTTCTGCTGAAGTCTGCATGTTTGAGTCTGTGTGGAATTTTAAAATGAAATATGTGTAGGAACCCTGTTTACGTCTCTCTGCAGAAGATATTTCAGTAAGGCGTTCAGCATATGGTCAAGGCAGGAGAAGTTCTCTGCCACGTTGGTGAACAGTCTGATCTGGCACACGGAGCGTGACCACGCAGCCGCCGCATGGCTCATGCTAGCCAAAGTGTCCAGCTGCTGCGCTAAACTCAACATGGGGACCATTCTGGAGGCTTGGGATCGTACCGTCAGGTCAGACCTCACACACCATGCACACGTCACCATATTACAGATGTACAGGGAAGGAGGAGAACCACATGACCCTAGACATTAAATATTAAATGAGTAAATATTGTTTTTTGTTTTTTTAGGTCTCCTGTAGTTGATGTGGCTACAACCGGCCACATTCTCACCGTCCTCGGTCACATCGCAGCGTCTCTCAACGACGATACCAAAAGCAGGATCATTGGTGAGTTTTTATATGCGGTGTCTTCTTCTGTATATAAATGAAGCCACACATTTCTGAATGATGATTGTGTGTGTGTGTAGACGATCTGATGGGGTGGCTGAAGAGCTTCAGTCTTCCCCTGGAGGTGATCAGCGCCAGTGTGGACGCTCTGTTCAGTCTCGGCCAAGCCGACAACATCAGGGAAACCATGGTGACATTACACACCAGTGAACTATTCTTTAACCATTCATTTAAAACACACTTTACATTCACCCCGTATGTGTGTGTGTGTGTGTGTGTGTGTGTGTTCCAGAGCTTTCTGAATAAGTACTGTGGAGAGCTGGTGTCTGTGTGTGAGGAGTACCTGTCCACCGTCCTCTTGAATGAAAGAGGAGCAGAAAATCTAAATGAGGATCTTCTGGTAATCACAAAATGGTTTTATTCCTAATCTTATTCACTACACTGTTGTCTTATAAACTAATACTCTCTCTCTCTCTCTCTCTCTCTCTCTCTCTCTCTCAGGTGAAGCACCTGTACACTCTGGGCGTGTCCTCTCTTCACTGCCCTGCAAAAGTGCAAAAGCGAGTCTTTCTCCTCGTTCAGTCCATTCTAACCACATCTGAGCAACCTGGTTTGTTCATTTTTTTTTTCCATCCATCCCTCCCTCCATCCATCCTTCCACTGTAGTTTTGAAATCATACTCACATGGCACAAGCCTTCAGGGTTTCTATGGATTTTGGAAAAGTATGAAAAATTTGAAAACATACTTTTCCGTTTAACAACTGCTGGAATCAAGTTATTTACACACATTTTTATTATCAGGAATAAATTCCCCCAAATGTCCATCTTGTCATAAAAAAGCTCTGTGATTGGTTGTTACACTGTGAGGCAGCAGTTGCCATTGTTCAATTCGATTCAGTTTTATTTATTTAGGGCTTTGTCTCAAAGCACTCTGCATAACGAGGTTTATTAAAAGAATGTGTAAGTTTATTGTCTATAACACATTAAGTACATGTAATTTTTTTTACTTCCAGTGGGTGAGGAGGGTGCGGAGCTGCCAGCCAGTCAACCTCTCTCTCAGTTTAAACCCTCCTCGATGCCGACAGTGGTACGAGCTCACGCGGTCATCACGCTAGGTATGACGCGCACCAGCCCATCAACGTTCTCTTTTTTTTTTTTAAATGAAATCAAGCTCATCACTGTTCTCTCTCTCTCTTCTCCTGTGTCTCTGCAGGGAAGTTGTGCCTGCAGCACGAGGAGCTGATGATGCGCTACGTTCCCGCGTTTGCACGCGAGCTCGAGGTGGGAATGGAGTTGGCGGTGCGCAGCAACGTGGTGGTGGTGCTGTGTGATCTGTGTGTGCGCTACCCCAACACAGTGAGCAGGTACATCAGTAACATCTCAGCCTGCCTCCGAGACACCGAGCCGATCATCAGAGAGCAGAGCCTGATCATGCTCACCAACCTGCTGCAGGTAGGAAGAGATTAAGGAAAGAAACTCAACTGAAAGGTTTGGTTTGTAACACCAGCTGCTGTGTCTGTTTTTCCAGGAAGAGTTTGTCAAATGGAAGGGTTCCCTGTTCTTCAGATTCGCTGTGGCCCTGGTGGACCCGGACCCCTCCATTGCAGAGTGGGTTTTTCAGTTTGCAGTGTTTTTCTGAATATTTTTTTGTATTGATGTTCACTGGTTTATTTCTGCTGTTGTGAAGTCTCTGCGAGTACTGTCTGGTGGAGCTGCTGCTGAAGAAGAACCCGCTGATGTTCTCTCAGCACTTCATCGAGTGCATCCTTCACTTCAACGCCTACGAGAAACATAAAAAATACAACCGCTTCACGCAGACCGAGAGGTGAGTCCAAATGGTTTTCGCATCCCTCCGTTTTCACAACTCAAATTTTTCCGTTTTGTAGATGTTTCATATGAACAATCATTGGGATTAAATGTGTGTGTGTGTGTGTGTGTGTGTTGTCAGGGAAAAGAGCAGGTTTTCTCTGAAAGGACAGATGAACCAGAGCAAACGTTTCAGGATCTACAGATGTGAGTCCAAATGGTTTTCACATCCCTCCGTTTTCACAACTCAAATTTTTCCGTTTTGTAGATGTTTTATATGAACAATCATTGGGATTAAATGTGTGTGTGTGTGTGTGTGTGTGTTGTCAGGGAAAAGAGCAGGTTTTCTCTGAAAGGACAGATGAACCAGAGCAAACGTTTCAGGATCTACAGATTCCTCCTGAAACACTTCACCGATGAGCAGCGCTTTAATATCACAACCAGAATCAGCCAGGATGTCCTGGGTAGTGTGTGTGTGTGTGTGTGTGTGTGTGTGTGTGTGTGTGTGTGTGTGTGTGTAAAAGGCATTGAAGAGTGTGTATTGTATCTTTGTGACTTTTTGCAATGATAACGAGTTTTATTGTGTGTGTGTGTGTGTGTGTGTGTGTTACCCGCAGCATGCTTTGTGGATTCGGAGCTGCCTTTAGATTCGGAGGGTGCCGAGCTGCTGGCCGACGTGTTTGATGTTCTTTCACTGAAGGAGATCAAGCTGATAGCCATGAGCGGCTCTTCAGTGAGCGACGATGCTCCTGAGGACGAGATGGCTGTCGCGAAAGCTGTGCTGCAGAAGAAACTTGTTTCCCAGGTTACAATCCTCTTTCTGTCTCTCTCTCTCTCTCTCTCTCTCTCTCTCTCCCTCTCTCTATTATTTGCAACACTGTGGCTTGGACTGTATATGTGAATAAAGCTACAGAACTGGTCCAGGATCAGCCTGAGCTCTTCTTCATCTCTCACTGCAAGAGGTCTGATCTCAGGTCAGTGGTTAAACTCAGAGGTCTTTTGGTGCGCAGGTGCAGAAAAAGAACTTTGTGGAGAACATGATCCCTATGGTCATCGCCCTGAAGAACATGCTGGAGGAGAAGCGCTTGCCCGTGCTCAAACATCTCATGTCCTACCTGCAGGTAAAAAGTCAGAGTTGAAGGTCAAATGGAATTACACAATGGTGGATTAGTTGTGTTTGTAAGAAGGGGATTGTGTGTGTGTGTGTGTGTGTGTGTGTGTGTGTGTGTGTGTGTGTGTGTGTGTGTGTGTGTGTGTTAGGTGGCCATGCAGGACTATCGCTCTGAGGTGAAGGAACTCTTTGCAGGAGATGAGCAGTTGGCTGCAGAGGTGGAGTACAACCTGAAGATGTTTGAGAAACAAAAAGAGCAGCAGGAGTTGGAGCAGCGGCTTAGCAGCTTCATACTGTCACCCAGAACTAAAGTGGGTGTCTCTCTCTCACACACACACACACACACACACACACACACACACACACACACACACACACTCTTCCACCCCAGGGCTGAGTTTTTTTTTTTTATTATTCCATACACACATGCATCATCTCATGTTTCTGTTATTCCGTGTGTGTGTGTGTGTTTAGGGCAGCGCCACTGCATCTCCAGCTCCAGGCGTCAGAGGCACACCTTTGCCACCTCATTCTGCCCAGAGACCCTCAAACACCCCAAAATCTGCAGACGAACTCCGGTAATACCCCCTCCCCTCTCTCACACACACACACACACACACACACACACACACTACACCACCCCAGGGCTGAGTTTTTTTTTTTTTATTCCATACACACATGCATCATCTCATGTTTCTGTTATTCCGTGTGTGTGTGTGTGTGTGTTTAGGGCAGCGCCACTGCATCTCCAGCTCCAGGCGTCAGGGGCACACCTTTGCCACCTCATTCTGCCCAGAGACCCTCAAACACCCCAAAATCTGCAGACGAACTCCGGTAATACCCCTCCACTCTCTCACACACACACACACACACACACACACACACTCTACATCCTACCAAGCAGTTTTTACTAAAATATCAACTCTACACAAAATATTACAAAAATATTATTTCACCAAAATATTGTGTTTTTAAAAACTGCTCGACCTTCACCAAACTACATGTTTAATACCATCAGACTGTTATAATGCCCGAGTCTGTGTTTTTCCTCTCAGACATCGTACCTTCACTGGAATGCTGACCCCTGTGGGCCAGAGACCTTCTCGTGGTGTAGCGTCTTCAGGTAAATTCACAAATAATATTAATAGTAATTATGTTGGCTGAGGTGAAGCTCATGTAAAGTGAATTTAGTGTGATTATTTCTCCTGTAACCGCGTGTACTTTTGCTTTTATACCACAGTTAGTGATTGTGATGTATATTATCTGACATGCAAACCGGTTCATTGCTTGTAGGGCCTTCAAAAGGAGTGTATGATGGAAGAGCGATCAGCACGCCGCAGGGTAGGACTGCATAAACACAAAACGCTCGTGTGTGTGTGTGTGTGTGTGTGTGTGTGTGTGTACAAAGTATAGACACTTATCATGAAGTTTTTAGGATCAGGATTCTTATGGTTTCACATTATTATGAATTTTTTGCTTTAAAGTAATTGTACTTTATCAGATTCACATCGTCTCGTCTTTAACACCCCGTCCCCCCCCTGTGTGTTTCTGAGTAGAGAGCATGAACGAGGTGACGTTCGGAGAGCAGTTCAGTGCCATCTGCTACGAAGGAGCCGGTATCTTCTTTATCTGTTTAACTCCTTTTACTCAACACTGTCTGTTTGCTTCTACTCAGACTTTGAACATATTTGTGATTGTTTCTGGCTGCAGGGAAGAGTAATGAGAATGTTCTACACCTGATGTCACCTGAGCACGAGTAAGTGTCTACTGGGGTCACAGATCAGCACTGACACACAATAAACAATAACATGCGTGTGTTTGTATGTTTTATTGTGTAATATAAATATACTGTCCTTTAACACGTCCTAAACATCTTCAACTAATGCTCACAGTCCCCTCACTACAGGCCTCACAGTTCTCTAATATAGCGCCCCCTGAAGGACAACTTGTACTTGACCCTAGTAGTTATTTTTTTTACAGTCTGTTAATATAATTTGCACTGATTTATTTATTTATTTTTATTTTTTCCACCTCTTCCTCCCCTTGTGTAAAGAACTCCGGCCCCGAGGCAGTGGAACGTCGAGTCTCCTGTTGTGAGGAAAAGCCGGAGCAAGAGAAGGCCGTTATAAACGTGTTTATATCAGATGATTGTGTTCCCGTTATCTCTCTCTCTCTCTCTCTCTCTCTGTCTCTCTTTGTCTGTGTATCTGTTCAAAATTATAACTTTTGTAATTTTTTTACTGAAACACACCTGTTTTCTGTGTATTTTCTGTGTGTAGAAATAAACTGATGGAGACCTGAATAATAAACAAGTTGCTTTAATATGTATCACACTGTGAGAACGTATAGAGACGTCTCTCTTTCTCTTTCTTTCTCTGTCTCTCCTGTGTGTAACTGCACTGCTGTTACAGAGTTCTATCTCTCCTCTCATGCCCCATCCATCCATCCATCTATCCATCTATGTCTATCTCTCCTCTTATGCTCCATCCATTTATCTGTCTATCTCTCCTCTCATGCCCCCTCCATCTATCTGTCTATCTCTCCTCTCATGCCCCATCCATCCATCTATCTGTCTCTCCTCTCATGCCCCATCCATCTATCTGTCTATCTCTCCTCTTATGCCCCCTCCATCTATCTGTCTATCTCTCCTCTCATGCCCCATCCATCCATCTATCTGTCTCTCTCCTCTCATGCCCCATCCATCTATCTATCTTTCCTTTCATGCCCCCTCCCTCTATCTATCTCTCCTCTCATGCCCCATCCATCCATCTATCTCTCCTCTCATGCCCCATCCATCCATCCGTCTCTCATGCCCTATCCATCTATCTATCTCTCATCTCATGCCTCATCCATCTATCTGTCTCTCTCCTCTCATGCCCAATCCATCCATCTATCTGTCTCTCCTCTCATGCCCCATCCATCTATCTATCTTTCCTTTCATGCCCCCTCCCTCTATCTATCTCTCCTCTCATGCCCCATCCATCCATCCGTCTCTCATGCCCTATCCATCTATCTATCTCTCATCTCATGCCAGTTGCTTTAATATGTATCACACTGTGAGAACGTATAGAGACGTCTCTCTTTCTCTTTCTTTCTCTGTCTCTCCTGTGTGTAACTGCACTGCTGTTACAGAGTTCTATCTCTCCTCTCATGCCCCATCCATCCATCCATCTATCCATCTATGTCTATCTCTCCTCTTATGCTCCATCCATTTATCTGTCTATCTCTTCTCTTATATGCCCCATCCATCCATCTATCTATCTCTCTCCTCTCATGCCCCATCCATCCATCTATCTGTCTCTCTCCTCTCATTGCCCCATCCATCCATCTATCTGTCTCTCTCCTCTCATGCCCCATCCATCTATCTATCTTTCCTTTCATGCTCCATCCATCTATCTCTCCTATCATGACCCATCCATCCATCTATCTGTCTCTCC
>MU545793.1:2234677-2239677 GCA_024362625.1 Silurus asotus
ATGCTCTGGCTCACTACGAGAAAGGAATCACTGGGGAGAACAAAGTAAGAGCATTTTCTACTATTTACAAGAGAGGCAATGCTGAAATCCTGTAGAGAGTTAAAAACGGTGTGTGTGTGTGTGTGTGTGTGTGTGTGTGTGTGTGTGTGTGTGTGTGTGTGTAGTTCCAGGAGCATGACGAGAGTTGTTTGGGTGGAGTTGCTCGCATGTCTATCCGGATGGGAGACATCCGCAGAGGAGCCGTCCAGGCCATCAAACACCCGAGCAAAACGCTGAAGAAAGACTGCGGCGCCATTTTGGAGAGCATGAAGGTGTGTGTGTGTGTGTGTGTGTGTGTGTGTGTGTGTATGTGTGTGTGTGCTTCAGAAATCTAAGGAATCATAGAGGTAGCTTAATTTGAATAAAAAAAATTATTTCATATGTGCAAAGTTCGGTGCAAAAAAAAAACAATGATATAATTTACATATGCAATTTCCATCAGTGGTTTTAATATGTAAATGAGATGCTAATTTGAACGCTGTATAAAATTTTGTGTGCTTCAGAAATCTAAGGAATCATAGAGGTAGCTTAATTTGAATAAAAAAAATTTATTTCATATGTGCAAAGTTCAGTGCAAAAAAAAAAACAATGATATAATTTACATATGCAATTTCCATCAGTGGTTTTAATATGTAAATGAGATGCTAATTTGAACGCTGTATAAAATTTAAATATCCAAGCAGAAATGGTAGCAAAATGATCATTTGTATTTTATTTGGTTTCCAAAGCGAATTGAGAGCTGACCACACCCACCTTCTGTCAATCAATGTTGAGGGCGGGGTTTCCGTTGGGTATTTTGATGGTTGGTGGGAGGGAACATGGCGAAGTCCGTTTCATAGCGTTTTTCTTGTTTGTTTTTTCCGCTCCGCAGCAATATTCGGAGGCGGCGCAGCTGTACGAGAAAGGCCAGTACTACGACAAGGCTGCGTCCGTCTACATTCGCTGCAAAAACTGGTATAACCTCTGGCCAGGACACACACATATTTGTGTATTTACTAGAATTAATAAGTAAAGTTTTTTAGGGTCATGTGACTTTAAACTTCTGTGTTTTGTTTTTTTTCAGGGCGAAGGTCGGAGAGCTGCTTCCCCATGTGAGCTCGCCCAAAATTCACCTGCAGTACGCTAAGGCCAAGGAGGCGGACGGAAAGTATGTGTTCACGTCCTTCACATGATAAACGCATCTAATTTCAGTTTCTAAAACGTGACCGCTGTGTGTAGATACAAAGAGGCCGTCTTGGCCTACGAGAGCGCCCGGGATTGGGACAGTGTGATCCGGATCCTCTTGGAGCATCTAAATAATCCGGAGGAGGCAGTCAGGATCGTGCGGGAAACCCAGTCCATTGAAGGAGCCAAGATGGTGGCCAGGTCTGACACACGCCGGTATTTATACAAGACCCATACGAACGCGTGGGTGGAGTCTGATCCCATCAGCGTCTTTATCACCTGCAGGTTTTTTCTGCGCCTGAGTGATTATGGCTCAGCCATTCAGTTCCTGGTGATGTCACAGTGCAGCGATGAGGCCTTCCAGCTCGCCCAGCAGCACGGCCAGATGGAGGTGTATGCTGACATCATTGGTGAGGTCACACCTGGTCTGTCCTTCAGCCTTCACTTTCATCTGAGACTCTGTCTTTCTGTCTGGCTTGTGTCTTTGTGTCAGGAGGGTATTCACTTCCTTTCATCTTTTATATTCTTTCTTTCTATTTGTCTAAGTGTCTATATAGCTGTCTATCCAGCAAGGTTTTCTGTCTCTCTTTCCCTCTCTCTCTCTCTCTCTCAGCCTGTCTGTCCTTCTTTCTCGCGATCTACTTGATAAATATAGATTGAATAATCAGCAAGCACTCCCTCTTGTATGTGTCGTGACCAGGATCCGAGGCCAGTATGGAGGACTACCAGAGCATCGCTCTGTATTTTGAGGGAGAAAAGAATCATCTTCTGGCTGGGAAGTTTTTCCGGAAGTGTGGTCAGTACAGCAGGGTGAGTGGCGTACTTTTACTCAGGGTTTTCCTTCTTAAAAAGTCTTAAATTCGCTGTTCTGCGTTTAAATAATTCCAAACAGGTCTGAATTTTCCCATGTCCACCTAACACCCCCTTAAATTCTCATTTCCTGCTTTCTTACTGACTATCAGGCTGTTCAGCATTCAGAGGAATCATTCAATCTCTTTTTTTATTTTATTTACCTCTCGCCGTCTCTGTCTCACGCAGGCGCTGAAACACTTTCTGAAGTGTCCCAACACTGATGATAATGTGGCTATAGAAATGGCGATTGAGACGGTAAGGATGGAACGACGATGATGATCAATGGTGACGATTCCCCATGTCTCACTACGCTAAATTTATTGTTGGGGAACGGCACCTTTTTTATTTCCAAAGACAAAAAAAATAATTTGAAAAAAAATGACTCCTAACCCTTTCAGACTCCTTTTATTGATTTTCAATAGATTTCCTTGCAGAGATTTAAACCGTAAACACATTCAGATTTCTTGTGTATTGCCACCGCTGTAATGTTCCCTGTGTATGATCAGGTAGGAGAAGCTAAAGACCAGGCCCTGAGCAATCAGTTGATCGATTACCTCATGGGAGAGAGCGACGGAATACCGAAGGTAACATTTTTAATTTCTTTATTGACTAACGTAAGGAAATGTAAACATTTTTTGTAAAAAAATCATCAAACACTCCATCACGAACGCAGGATATGAAACACAGCAGTTTGCACTCTTTCAAGGTCAATATATTAACAGAGGTCCCCAGAAATTTAGTTTCATATTATCAAATTCACTTGGATTCCCATATTCCCTGGACTTAATATTTGACTCAGTGATTCTTTTTTTACCCAGGACCACAGATTTCCCTTCGTCCCCATCTTCCCACATTTATTTCTTGGCCTGTTTACTTTTCTGTATTTTCAGGTCCCTGGTTTCCCCTCACCTTATGTTTTTAGCTCCACGTCTTTCCACTGTTCTATTTAACCCGATCCATAGCATTACAGGTTGCTATAATCCCGGTATTCCCAGGTCTCTTAATTCCCAGGGTCCTACATAAGTCCCAGTGTTCCCAGGTTTCTACATTTTCTAAACCCCTAGGTTTGCCATTGTCCTCTCTTATTCAGGTCCCCGTTCTCCCTAATTTGACTTTACACACACACCTTGTGCTCCTGCTTATTCTGTATTAATGCTCATTCATATTTTTTGTTTTTTTTGTTTTGCTTCTGTCGCTTTCTGCATGTAGTCTCTCTCTGTGAGTAAAACAACGCCATGCTGAAACAGCACAGGCCAACGTGTGTGTGTGTGTGTGTGTGTGTGTGTGTGAATAGGTGTGAGCAGACACTACAGTCGCATTTAAGACAAAACTGCACTGATCAACTTGTCTATTGTTTATTGGTTGTAGGTAGTAGGTGTGGTTTAGTGTTTGTGTAGCGTATGATTGGACAGGTGATTGAGGTCACGTGTGTGTGCAGGTGACTGACTGATGTTACTGCCGCCTTTTCTTTCTCAGGACGCTAAGTATCTATTTCGGCTGTACATGGCGGTTAAACTCTACCGGGAAAGTGTGAGGACGGCCATCATCATTGCCAGAGAAGAGCAGGCAGCAGGTGTGTGTGTGTGTGTGTGTGTGTGTGTGTGTGTGTGTGTGTGTGTGTGTGTGTGTGTGTGTGTGTTTTCTTAGCCTAATACATTATATGAACAAAAGTATTGGGACACCGGACTTTTCCATTTTTTTTTTAAATGTCCTTTTACTTGAACCTGTTTCATCATGACAATGTGCACAAATCCAGCTCCATAAGATATGCTTTACATGGGTTTGAAATGTGTGGAAGATCTCTTGCTTGACTGCACTCCAGGAACCTGCTCAGGTCTCCATCATGGCTAATTGAGCAAAAAAATCTCCACAAAATCTAGTGTAGGTCTGTGTATTGGCAAGAATCTGGCGATACAAATACGATTAATATTTTAATATCGATTTTGCGTTTTTGAGAATCGATGCAGTATCGGCAAAAACAATATCACGATACTCACGTGTATCGATATTTTCGTAACACCCCTACTCAGGTGTCTACAAACCTTTGGCCATTTAGTGTAGCTTGGGGAACTATGGGAAAAAAAAAAGATTAGCCCACACATTTAATCTGTTTAATCACCATGGTGTGTGTGTGTGTGTGTGTGTGTGTGTGTGTGTGTGTGTGTGTGTGGTAGGTAACTACAGGAATGCCCACGATGTCCTGTTTAGCATGTACATGGAGCTTCAGAATAATAATATTAAGATCCCAGCTGAGATGGTTACCAACTTGATGGTACTACACAGCTACATACTGGTCAAGGTAACACACACACACACACACACACACACACACACCACACACACACATTCATCTGAAGTGCTGTGTGCAGGAACGTGCCCCATTATTGATTATCTGAACATGTAATACATTTGTCAGATACACGTGAAGAGAGGAGACCATCTGACGGGAGCGCGCATGCTGATTCGAGTCTCGAACAACATCAGCAAATTCCGTACACGTGAGTCCTGCACACACACACACACACACACACACACACACACACACACACACACATGAGAATTTAAAGGAAGGCTGTGTGTCTATAGATATCCCAAGTCTCTGGAATTGGAACTGTGTGTGGATCGTGTGTGTGTGTGTGTGTTTGCGTTTTTCAGATGTTGTTCCAATCCTGACGTCAGCTGTGATCGAGTGCCATCGTGCCGGGCTAAAAAATTCCGCTTTCAGCTTTGCAGCGATGCTGATGAGGCCGGAGTACCGCAGCCAGATCGACCCCAAATACAAGAAGAAGATCGAGGCCATGGTCCGGTAGGACACACACACACACACACACAAACACACACACACACACACACACACACACACACACACACACACACACACACACACACATACACACACAGAGCATCATTGTTTTAATTTTGCAGTTAGTGCTTTTATTGATGGG
>MU545793.1:2242177-2267177 GCA_024362625.1 Silurus asotus
AAATTATGTTCAAGTAAATAACAAAGAAAGATCACTGATGATCTCTTCATCATGGCACCTGTTAGTGGGTGGATTTATTTATTAGGCAGCAAGTGAACATTTTGTCCTCAAAGTTGACGTGTTGGAAGCAGGAAAAATGGGCGAGCGTAAGGATTTGAGTGAGTTTGACAAATTGTGACGTCTAGACGTCTGGCAGAAATCAAAAGTGCTCCAAGAAAGGAACAGTGGTGAACCGGTGACGGGGTCATGGGAGGCCGAGGTATTTCATCAGACATATAAAGGATATTTGTAAAAGGTAACACCCCCCGACACTGATGTCGTTTTTAGCGCAAAGGAAATTCATCGAGCAATCGCTGATAAACGTACCTCATGTGATATTATTCAGGAAGACCGATAAGACACCGAGAGAGAGAGAGAAAGAGAGAGAGAGAGAGAGGTTTCCCTCCGAGTGTAAACAGATAAGAGCGTGAAATGTAATTGCATGAATCCGTCTTGTACCTGCGTCACAAATACGTTCTTCAGGGCCGAACATGAGTCTCATGTACAGGGTCAGATGTTCCTGCATAGGACTTTTTTGTTTTGTTATGGATTTTTTTAATTAATGTGAAAACTATTTTACATCAGTTCAATGTGGAGAAAAGTTGTGATTGTTGTTTGCTTTTTGAACATCTTACTCCACATTTAGTGCGTTCAGGTAGATCTTGTGGAGATTTGTGTGGAGATTCATTGAGCCATGAGCATGTAAGTAAAGTCAGGTACTGATGGAGGTGAGGCGAGGAGGTTCCTGAAGGTTCCTGAGGTGCGGTCAGTGTGAAAAATCCATCCCGAATCCATTTGTTCAATAGGGTTGGAGCTCTATAGCAGGAGATCTTTAACTCCAACTTGTATAAAGCAGATCTTTATGGAGCAGGAATTGAGCACATTGTCATGCTGGGACAGATTTGGGTCTCCTAGTTGAAGTGAAGGGAAAATGTCATGCTCCTGCATCCAAAGACGTCTAATTGTGTATCTCCATCTTGATGGTAGGAGTTTGGGAAAGAACCACACATGCTCTAGAAAATTCAGGTGTCCAAATACTTTTGTCAGTTTAGTGTATCAAAATGTCCTGTATTTATAAGAGGGATATTAATCAGACTGTAATATAAATGGTTACTGCAGTGATTTTTGCAGACACGTGAGATTCATTTGCTCTTTGTAGACGTGCAGGTTCACTGGTGCATGCTGCTGTTCATTAAACGCTCCATTGGCTAATAAAGTCATTATGCATGCGTGATAAAGGCAGTAAAACCCAGGATAAATAAAATAGATTGCAGATTGGATTGCGTAGCCTGCATGTGTTAGCACTGCGCTCCTTCAGTCACTCATACCTGTGCTGAATTCTTTATTCTGATTGGTTAGAAGTCGTTGTTTTTCTGCAGTTTTTCGTCTAAATTCCAGGTTTCTATAGTAACAGGATTTTTTTGTAAAACTTCCACAATATATACCGTAGCTTTATAAAACATAAATGTAGCTGTAATAGAAAACTTACGATCTAACGTAGCGAGCGAGCGTTATGATAAAAACAAGCGAACAGTTGTTTGAAATGCTAATCCACTTTAGCTAGCATCACTTAGCTCGCTCACCAAATATCATCGAGTGTACTAAATGAGAAATAAAAGACCACAATTACAAGTTTTGTAGTTGAATTCGATCAGATTAAAGTGATATGTACACGGTTTCAATTTAAGTCGCATATATACAGTGATGTGAAAAAGTATTTGCCCCCTTCCTGGTTGTATTTTTGTTTGTTTGTGGTGGTTTTTATTTGTTGAATGTGAAAAGAAGTACTGAAACAACTGAGTACTGTGGGTACACTTGATTGCAGTTGTTGCTGCCAAGTAGGTCAAAACTAGATTTGAGGTTGGGGGGGTTTCTACATGGGTGATCTTTGTGTAATAGTAACATTTGCTTGATCAGAATAATTTAAGTCTGAGAAATATGCAAAAACATCACATCAGGCCAAGTCTTTTGGCACAATCCATTATTCATTTCTTCAAATTCAGATGCAATATTCTGAGTTCATGAGCCAATATTGTAGTGCTTAAAAAATAGATAATAATAATATGAAAAACCTTAAAAAAATAAAAATTTTTATACATTGACTTTAAGTTAAACTGTAGTGCAGATGCACGTTTCACATTCCTTAGCAAGAAATCTATCTATCGATTTGTGTGTGTGTGTGTGTGTGTGTGTGTGTGTGTGTGTGTGTGTGTGTGTGTGTGTGTGTGGCAGCATTAACAGGCCAAGTATTGGGACACCTGGCTTTTCCACCCGTATGTACTTCTTCCTTAAACTGTAGCAAGTGTATTTTGGCGTCTCTGCATGATGTAGCATGAACTTTTTCTTTCACTTGATCTAGGAGACCCAAACCGAATCCAGCATGACATTGCTACTGTGCACAAAGCAAACTCCATGAAGATGTTTGACATGGACTGGAGTGGAACATCTCCTGCTACAGAGCTTTAAACTCTATTGAACACATTTGGTATGAATGTAAATGCTCAGTGCACCCCAGAAGCCTCCTCACCTCACCATCAGTACCTGACTTTACTAACACACTTGTGGCTGAATGAGCACAAACCTCCACAAGAAAGTCACGTGGTAGATCTTCCCAGAAGAGTGGAGGTTATTATTAAAAGAAATGTGGAATTTGTATTTTCTAGTGTTACCTTGATCCGAGTACAGCCTCATAAAAAGTATTATATATAAAAAAAAAACGATAAATGTTTTATATAATAAATGTAAATCAGGAGGTTATGTGCTGTGAATTCTACAAGACTTGTGGTATAAATAATATGAGGTCATTTTGGATTAGAATTTTCCCTTAATAAACAACATTCTGTTATTTTGTAGGATGCTACGGTCATCATTAATATCGTCGTCGTCGTCATCATCATCATCAGTATCTTTTCATTTAGATGCATTTCTGACATCCAATCAGGAAGGAGTTCTGTAGCCAGAGGAATCAGGTTTGAACAGAATGAGAGCTGTGTGCAGATTATTCTTTGACAGATGGCGTGTGCGTGTGTGTGTGTGTGTGTGTGTGTGTAGAAGGGATATAACTCACATGTAAGAGGAAAGTCTGCTGAGCTACATATTTTAGGTGAAAATGTGTGTGTATGTGTGTGTGTTTATAGAAGTCACTAAGAAGATTCATTAGGTTCATTACATAGAGTGTGGCAGTGAAAGTAGTTAAAGTAAGTTAATAACGAGTGTGTGTGTGTGTGTGTGTGTGTGTGTGTGTGTGTGTGTGTGTGTGTGTGTGTGTGTGTGTGTTCTCGTCCTCTGCAGTGGGCTGGCATAAAGCCATGCTCTGAACTATGTCCTTTCTGCTTCCACACTTCCACACTCTCACACATTCACACCACTGCATTCTGCCTCTACCACATAAACACACAGTCAATACACATATTTCTTGCACACTTGAACCTGTATGGCTCTTTACACATAGTGCCCCCTTTATTCATTTGTGTGTGTGTGTGTGTGTGTGTGTGGACTGGAAGAGAGGGACTATTCTACCTCCATCACACACACACACACACACACACACACACACCGCTACTGAAGTGCCATCTATCATTCCTGTCCCCTCATGCACACTTTCTATAGTGTGCTATTTTCCCGGCTGCTGCAACCTTAAACCTTAAACATGAAAGAAATCCACCATATTTAAAAAAAAAAGATATTAAATGGTTTGACGGAAAATATGGGTTTTAAGGAGCCATGAGGTTTAATTGGTGATTAATAGACAAAATAACATTTGCTGTGATTCGAACACGTGTGTGTGTGTGTGTGTGTGTGTGTGTGTGTGTGTGTGTGTGTGTGTTTGTGTTTTGTGATTAATAATCAATAACAAACATTTTTGGCAGTTAATTTTTTTATTTGTTCTTACAGAGTGACACAGGAGCTATCTATTAAATGGTTTGACGAAAAATATGGGTTTTAATGAGCCATGAGGTTTAATTGTTGATTAATAGACAAAATAACATTCGCTCATAGCTGTGATTCGAACACGTGTTTGTGTGTGTGTGTGTGTGTGTGTGTGTGTGTGTTTGTGTTTTGTGATTAATAATCAATAACAAACATTTTTGGCAGTTTATTTTTTTATTTGTTCTTACAGAGTGACACAGGAGCTATCGAGCAGCCTGGTGTCCAGCTAGTGAGCAACATCATCTGCTTGCACTAGTGGATCGCTTCATATATATTAGTTTCACTGTAGACACTATGATCAGTGGTGAGTAGAAGTGAAGTGAACGTAATTCCTTACTGAACTTAAGTAGCTTTTTCGCGTATCTGTGCTTTACTTTAACATTTGGGGAGATTTTTACTTTAACTCAAATTTCAAAGTCAAATAACTTTTTAATTCAACTGCATTTTGCAAAATCAGTCGTTAATTTTTTTTTTTTATGAGTTTTTTAAGCCACCAATCAGGGTCGAGCACGCTTGATTAGATTGGTGCTTGATGAAATAAACTTATTACCAACATACAGTTCAGCATCAGTTCACCAGCAAGCAGAACGTTTAGAGTGGAATAAATAATGAAGAAACTCCAGACTCGAACTCGCCCCAACACACGTGGCATTAATTGCGTGATTTTCTTTTTTAAGCGGTTAAAAAGGTTTTAGGTTGATGATCATTGTAATAGAAGTCAATCAGTGTTTGAGTTATTCAACATTATCATTCTATTAATAGATCAGTGAGCTGAGAGTCACATTCGAGTCTTTACACACATCAACTGAGGTGATTAAGTAAAAACTCTTGTGACAAAAATTGTATAATACATAATAGTATTTCGGATACTTAAGCACATTTGAAGGCAAAATACTTTTGTACTTTTACTCAAGTGAAAGTTTAAAGGGACACGTTTAGTTTTACTGGAGTCACATTTTTACTTTAACTCAACTACATGCACCACTGATAAATATTACAATTTTTTTGCAATAAGCTAATTCCTGGACCCAATAAAAAAAAAACTGCAACAGGACGACTAAAATCAGTCTAAACCAAGCACATAACCTCGAAACTAAAAAACGAGGACATGGTGCTTAAAGAATTGGAATCCGGAAGTCATAGTGCTATTAAAATTATTCCATTCAAAATAAACAGCGCTAGCTGCCCGGCTAACTTACAAAACAACACCTGGATCGTTTTTTGTGTTCACTGTGAACTCATTATATGATGTATAAGTAAAGCTCGAGGTATAAAGTCAGGAGGTACGAGGTGTTTAATAGTGTAATTTGCAGAAATTTTATTATCACACACCCAGGGGGAATTGTGGAGTCTAAACAATCTTTACTTAAAAGTTTCCTCATGCCGTTGCAGTAGTGGGACCTGATCAACAACGGAAGAATGGTGAGTCAGCATACAGAGAAGAGGTGGAACAACTCGTTATGGCGCAGAGACAATATCACTTTCTCTCGATATTGACAGAATGAAAAAACGATTGTTGACTTTAGTAGCCTCACTGGTGCTCTGTCTTGTTAACACATCAATGGTGCAGCTGTGGAGAGTCGAAACGCAGTGCGCTAATGACAAAGGACCTCGTCTGCCCCCTTTATCACCACCTGGCGGGCCAAAAACATCGAACCGAATCTTCAGCTACTGTGAAAAATTAGAACAATTTCCATCATCAAAACCTTCAACAGATGGACAACAGAGTGTCCTGTCAGTTCTGGTGGTTTTGATTCTGAAGTGGCGGATTGTGAGGACATCTGGATATTTCTACCCACCAGTGCATCCACACGGTCTCCAGGATTGTAATCCTTTACCCTTCTGCCATCTGTTGGAAAGTACCCGAGCATCCATGCCATCACCACCAGACCCCAGAGCATGTTCTACCCTGAGGCAGTTGGACTACTCAGCATCCACATGGATGGATCAAGGCCTGCTCTAGAACAAACATCTCTTGCGGACCTGCATTTTATCTTGACAGCATTACCTTGTGGAATTTGTGCACCTTAGAGAGTCACTTTTTCCGCAATTCTGCTGCAGTTTACAGAAAACTGTTCAAAATGGTTTCTCCGTGAGCTCTTGTGCATAACACTGCTGGAGGATTGGTGGTTATAGTCATATCCTGGTCCACCCCCTGAAAGGGACCCCGTATAGAATCACCTCAGGGAATGGTAATAAATTACACTTAGATAAATTGGTAGATTAATTATTGGATGAATGGATGGATGGATGGATGGATGGATGGATGGATGGCTTTATTCTCCCACAACACCACCAGCTCTTTAGAAGTAGAGATGGATAAAATCCTGCTAGTGGCTGCCCCAGGAGTGAAGCCACATGTACCCCACGCTCACTCAGGAACAGAGATGCTGTAAATGTGTGTTATGCTCAACCCAAGGAGCCTCTCTGAGGTGCTGATTGGTTCCTATTCAGTTCTTCCTCACAGCAGTGTAGTTAAAAGTCAGAGGCTGGTTAGCGATGGGAAAAGTCATGAACCAAGAAAACATTTGTCTCTCAAATAATTACTGCAGAATTCTGCCCATCTGAGGAGGCATTGGGGGAGTTTTGTGTTCAGGGTTGTGTCTTTAAAGTGTCCTCACTCATCCAATTCAAAATCGGTTCCTCTCATTATGGGAACATTTTGTCCCCTCGGAGACCTGCTATAAACCTGAGCATGTGCCCTAATATACACTTCACCGAGGACACCGAGGACTCTATCTGTTTGTGTCTCTCTCTTTCTCTCTATCTCTCTCCCTCCTTCTCTCTCATTGTATGTATTTCTGTCTCTCTCACACCTCTGTCTGTCTGTCTCTCACTGTCTGTCTTTCTGTCTCTGTCTCACCCTTTGTCTGTCTGTCTCTTTCACACCTCTATCTGTCTCTCACTGTCTTTCTTTTTGTCTCTGCCTCAACCTCTATCTGTCTCTCTTACACCTCTGTCTGTCTGTTTTCCTGTCTCATTCTCTCTCTGTCTGTCTGTCTCTCTCTCTCCCTCGCTCTCTTTTTCTATGTCTCTCTCTGTCTCTCACTGTATGTCTTTCTGCCTCTGTCTCATCCTCTGTCTGTCTTTCTTTCCCACACCTCTGTCTGTCTGTCTCTCACCGTCTGTCTTTCTGTCTCATTCTCTCTCTGTGTCTGTTTGTCTGTCTGTCTCTCTCTCTCCCTCGCTCTCTTTTTCTATGTCTCTCTTTGTCTCTCACTGTATGTCTTTCTGTCTCTGTCTCACCCTCTGTCTGTCTGTCTCTTAATGTCTGTCTTTCTGTCTCATTCTCTCTCTGCCTCTCTGCCTCTGTCTCTCTGTCTCTCTCAGGACAGAACCTGCATCATTTGTTATTTAAAAAAAAACTTACTCACTTGCACAATAATTCAGTATTCGCGTGCTGTGTTACCTTGTTGCCGGTGGCTCTGTTGTATTGTGTTTATGTGCGTATGGGTGTGTGTAAGGAGGTGGTGTGTGTGTGTGTGTGTGTGTGTGTGTGTGTTGGGGGGGGAGGGGGGGGGGGGGGGAGTATTAGAGTGTAATAGTGTTCACACGCGCCGGCCGGTACACTGCACCTCGTAATGCGCGTGCGGTACTGCTGTGCACGCGGCATTCATACGTCCCGTTCCTGTCTTCTTTCAACCGGACACACACACACACACTCTCATCTCTTTGCATGTGTGTGCGCGACTCTCTCTCTTCCGCACACACACACACACACACACACACGCACACTGAGACGGGACAGAGATGGACTGTGACAGCTACAGTGTGCTCTAACCGGACACGCTCGTGCGAGTGAGCGAGGATTTGCACACACACACACACACACGCGCGCATACGCACATATTTCTTGACCGGACTTCATGAGGTAAGAGCGGAGCTCCGTCCCAAACCGCACACACTGCACCGCAGTCTGATCAGCACGAAGCCGGAACAGTGTGTGTGTCCCGGGGCTTTATTTTAATGCATGCACGCGACCGCCGGTGTAATGTCCCGGTACTGCTCGCACAGTGCGGTTTGGGACACAGCCGGTGAGGCTCACCGTCAAGGGCAGGTTAAAGTAGTGCAGGGGCTTTTAGTGCGCATGTCACTGCAACTTCCAAGTCCTGAAATCCAACTTAAACTCAATCCGGGAAATCATTCCGTGTGCGGATTTTTATGTGCGCGTGAGTTTGGTTTGCGCTCAGTTACAGCAGCCGCAGCCTCCTGCGCGCGCCAAAGACCCGTTCTGCCGCTCTGGCTCGCGCTCCCGTCATCACCCTCACACTGCGGCTGCTTCACTCTGCTCCTGTATGCAGCATCACAAAGACGTGTAATAACTTACAGTTTAGTGCATTTAGCAGACATACATTTATCTCCTTTATACTACTGAGTAACTATTAGGGGCCTTGCTCAGGGGCCCAGGAGGGGCAGCTTGGTGTGGCTGGGACTTAATTCACAACCTTCGGATGGAATGCTTTAACCACTAAATCGAATGAGCGATGCCCTAAACCTTCAACTGCTCAGTTGTACGAATGAGAAAACGAAGTCGCTCTGGAAAAGGGCATCTGCTAAATGCCGCAAATGTAAATGTAAATGTAAATGTAAATGTAGAACCTCTCTGGTGGGATCTGAACACAGCTGGTGGGATCTGCTGGGTTTTTTTCCACTCTTCACAGTTTGGCCCAAATCATAGTGGTGGCCTTGTATTTAGTAGTGTTGTGGCTTCTGGCCAGGTCTCTGCTAACACACCAAACACTAACACACTCGATCTCCACCTGGAGTGTCAGTTCAGACGTTAACACGTATCTCTCCCTCCATGTTGGTCTTCTGTCCACACAGAGTCTGCGTTTTTAGTCACCGGTCACGTAGATTTTTGAAAATGCTCTCCGAAGTGGATAAGTTCAAAAACATTTTTTGCATCACAGGTCTGGAGTGTGAACAGGGAGGCTTTTGAAGATGATGACGCATTATTAGTCACGTGACGTCGCCTTCACTCAACATTGCTAAGACGTTTCAAAGAGCCAGAAAGTAAATAAATGCATAGGGTGGAGTGGGAGCTCAGTGGTTAAGGCTCTGGGTTAATGATTGGAAGGGGGGGGAATCCCTGGGATCACCAAGCTGCCACTCCTGGGCCTTTGAGCAAGGCCCTTAACGCTCTGTGCTCCAGGGGCACCGTATCATGGCTGTGTCATGTGAAGAAAGAATTGTGCTGTAATAGTTATGTGACTAATAAAGGGTGTTTATTTGAAAAATGAAGGTGAACATCTTCACTTCATACACTGGTAGATGCTGCATGAAGTGGAGTTACAAAGTTCTTAACTTTGTCTTGTTTAGACACACAAACACATCACCTACAAATGGTCTCCGGATGCTTCGTCGCTGCCACTCCATTCAGTCCCTGTGCTACAGAGTATCTAATAGAGTTCAGGAAAAGGGTCTTATGGGAGGTCGGCATTAGAAGACCAGGGGTACGGAATGTCCAGCTAAATAAACGATATTGGGAATGAACGTATACAATTAGCAGCGATCTTTTTGACTTTGAAAATCGATTGTTAAACAACACCACCAACAGACGGGGTTATAATGTCAAAATCAACCCTCGTGTTATGGAACGTTTTCTTCAGTCTGTGAATGAACATCTGTCGAGTATTGAATTAACCCTGTGGTCATTTGTATCGACGCCGTGGGTTAACGACGTCACTCGCTATACGACTGGGTATAAAACCGACTGTGTGGAAAGACCTTCAAGGTACCATATTGACACTGTGTTAATCATCTAATAATGGAAATGATGGGGTTTAATTGTGTTTAATTGTGTGTTCAAAAATGTGTTGTGCATCTGAAGAGTTAAACAGTCTCTTGTCATTCAGGAACACCGCCAGTGTTGGGAAGCAGATTTATTGTTATATGAACATCTATAAAGGAGTAAAAAGAACATGCACAGCTTTGAGTTAACAGTTACAGTGTAAATACACAATATGGACAGTATTATGACACCTGACCTTTCTGTCCATTTGCATTTCTATTGGACGTCTTTGGAACATTATCTTTTCGATTCATTTGAACTAGGAGACCAGCATGACAATGCTCCTGTGCACAAAACCAGCTCCTTATAGATATGCGTTAAACTCTATTGAGGACCCCAGGCCTCCTCACCTCATCTACATCCACACCCGACTTTACTAACACCCTATTGGCTGAAGGAGCACCAGTCTCCACAAAATCTAGTGGAACATCTTCCCAGAAGAGTGGAGCTTCCTATAACAGCAGGGACTGAATGGTGAATGAACATATGCTTTACACGGGTTGGAGTGAAAGATCTTGAGTGGCCTGCTATAGAGGTCTTAACTCAACCCCTGTTCAACACCTTTAGGGTGAATTGGAACGCTGGCTGAAGCCCAGGCCTCCTCACATCACCTACATTAGTCCCTGACTTTGTGATTTCTTAAGCACAAAATCTAGTGGAACATCTTCCCAGACGAGTGGAGAATTTTATAATGGAGAATGTGGACTAAATGTGGAATGGGATGTACAAAAAGAAGTAAATAATCTTACGCTCAGGTGTCCACAAACGCTTCTTGATTAATGAGTTGCTGTGTGTAATCACCACTGAGGGCTTGGAGATGATGTGAAGCTGCTGTCTGGCTTGAGATCAGTAAACATCTGCTGGATAGCAGGTGAACATTGTTGTTTGGGCTATTAAGGGCATATTGTGAGAGTGAGTGTGTGTGTGTGTGTGTGTGTGTGTGTGTGTGTGTGTGTGTGCGTGTGTGATGCAGGTGTCCAGTCATGGATCTGAGGTCGCTGTTCTTGCTGCTGCTGCTGGTTCAGTTTTCCGTTGAAGGCGATGCGAAAGACGGCGGCAAACCCAAGAAAGGCAAGAAAGGCAAAAAACCTGTCGTCTGCCCTTCGTGAGTCTCTCTCCATGTCTCTTTCTTTAGCTTTCTGACGCATTTCTCAAACACACACACACACACACACACACACACACACACACACACATGCAAGCCAGTCGCTGGTTTTATTGTCCTATTCCTACACTACACACTGTACTGTTAAATATAAAGGTTGCCAGATAGGGTTTTTTAGTGATGCTTTTTTTATTTTAAATAAAGGAGCTTTAAATGAATGGATCTTCAGCCATTTTTGTAAAAAAAAAAAAAGAAAAAAAAGCGACGCCCGCCAAAAAAAGGAAATCTCTGTAGAAATGCTCCGAGGTTTTATTTTGCGTCATTTAAAGGCCAGAATGTACAATATAAAGGGCATTAAAGCACTAGGGTGGATGCTGTAAAGGAAATTGATCAACAACGGGGTCTTGCTCTTTTCCAGTAAAAGCACATCTACACATTGTAAGGATATGAGAATCGCTGCACCTGTGAACCAGTACACCAGTTATGAATACGGGATCACCTTGTACTATAATATTGTTAAACTGGCAGGTGATTAAACATCCGAGATCGCAGGTCAAAGTGTGATAAGTGAATAACTGGGAACTTTTGACTTTGAATGGACATAATTTAAACATTTTAGAAGACATGAAAGGTGTTTATTAATAGAAAGTGGACAGGAGAAATAGGGAAAAGCATAAATTCTCGCTAAGCAGAGATAAATCAGGTGAGCACAAAACAGGTGAGCACAGTAGGGCAACAACCAATGAGAGGACAGAGGGCGGAGTCAATTTTAGAAGGAAACTTGACTATATAAAGGAAAAGTGAACTGGTGATACTCTAAATACTTTGCTAATGAGCAAAGACGTAACAGGTGAACACAATCAGGTAACAAGCCAATGATGTAATAAGGAGAAGCCAGGATAAGAATCATATATGACAATGACAAAGTGCATGATGGGAACCTTAAACGAGTGATAATCCACAGCTGGATGCACATTTTAATGCTTGACATGGAGGGCCGGAGAACCTCTTTACACCAAGCAGAAGCCAGTGAAATCCCTTAACTCATGCCAGGCTGTTGAGTATCCCATTTATACCATGGGATGAAGATCTGCCTGAATGGATAAAAATAACAGGTTATTATTTATATAAATACGGATCTGGAATTTTGCTGCTCTAAATCACACACAGAGATAAAATAATGCCATCAGATTCCATTTACTGTGAATGAGTTTGAATAAAAAGAGATTTAAACATGATAGAGATTGTGCATGCCTTGTGTGTGTGTGAGAGAGAGAGAGAGAGAGAGAGAGGGATAGAGGGAGAGGGAGAGGGAGAGGGAGAGAGAATAATTGTGCATCTGTGCTACTTTTCTACTATTAATAAATACGCTGTTGGTGTTAACTCGTTTTTTCGTATTATTTTTGTAATGTTCATGCTACCATAAGCATTTTGTAATATTCATCATGCACCTTTATCCTAATGCCCATTTAGCCCCTTCATATTTTCACAAAAATGATCCATTAAAATAAAATAAGACCATTAGAAAAGTTTACATCATTCTCACTGTATGATATTCGGTACAGTTGTTTTAAAAAGCAGCTCATTTATGTAGAGCGGCGAATAAAACCGTTCTGCCAATCAGAATTGAGGATTCAGACAGAACAACATATGCAACTGATACAAGCGCAATTCCAAAACAGTTGAAACTCTACAAACAGAATGCAAATCTCATAAGCCCATGTTTTATTCACAATAGAACATCGAAAACATGTCAAATGTTTAAACTGAGGAAATAAAAAAAAAAAATTAAGGTAATTTTGATTTTGATGGCTGCAACACAAAGAAAAGTTGGGACGGGGCAACAAAAGTCTGGAAAAGTGAGTGTTATTAAAATTACACAGCTTAAGAAACACTTTTATATTAATATAAATATTGTATTTTAGAGAGGCAGAGTCTCTCAGAAGTAAAGATGGGCAGAGCTTCAACACTCTCTGGAAGACCATGTCTACAAGTTGTAGGGCAATTTCAGAAAAATCTTTCTCAACATAAAATCGCAAAACAGTTGAATATCTCATTATTTGTAGGGCATAATATTAAAAGTTTCAAAGAATTTGGAGAAACTTTTGTTCTGGGTGAAAATCCATATTGGATGCTGTTGATCTTTGGGGCCTCAGGGGGCGCTGCAGTTAAAGCAGTCATGATTCTGTCATGGAAATCGCTACATGGGCTCATTAACACCTCCAGAAATCATTATCTGTGAATACAGTTTTCCATGTCATTCAAAATGAACACCACGTCCTCTGGACTAAAGAGGAGAGGGACCATCTGGCTTGTTGACACTCAGAACTGTTGAGCAGCTAGAATCCTCTATCAGACAAAACATTCTTCTCCTAAAACTTCCCCCTTAGATCTCCTCAGTTCCCCGATGTAAACAGACAGAAGACTTGATGCTAAACAGTAGTAAACACGGTCATGTCCCAAATCTATTCATATTCTCAGTTTAAACATTTTGTTTGTTTTGTTTGTTTGTTTTATTGTGAATGGAATATGAATTTATGAGATTTGCAGATCATTGCATACTGTTTTTATTTATATTTTACACAGTGTTCCAACTTTTTTGGAATTGGGGTTGTATAAAAA
Source organism: Silurus asotus (assembly GCA_024362625.1). Lineage (NCBI taxonomy): Eukaryota > Metazoa > Chordata > Actinopteri > Siluriformes > Siluridae > Silurus > Silurus asotus. Next base: position 2,255,665 of record MU545793.1, read on the forward strand.
AAAAATATTGCATTTGATCAGTGATTAATTGAAGCAAGTTTACCACTAGCTTGAGCACTATTAGGGAATGCTGTTAGCAACACTTTAGCTGCGCACTGTTTATCGAGATCTCTGCTAAAGATCTTTTAGTATAGAATCTGTAGAGTGCGTGATTTTGTTTCTCGATTACAGTCAGTTATCAGCCGAGGACCTCGATCGAGTTCCTGCCAATTCGACCAGCAATATCCTGAACCGCTTGCTCGTGACGTATGACTCCCGAATCCGGCCCAACTTCCAAGGTACTGCTGTCCAACGCTACAAACTCATTTTCTTTATTTCTACACAAAGACCATAATCTGAATGTTGTGATCTAAGGATCTATTCATATGCTTTAATGCCTCAGCATGAGTTTCAGCACAATGATATAGAAATTTCCAGAAAGTCCTAGAAAGTAAACCCAGGTACAGTTTGTACACAGATCTGACAAGCTCAAAGTATAGATATAGATGAGCTCATTAGGACTGTAATTGGAGTGTACTGGATAATTAGACACTCTCGAGTGTCACAAAAATGATGTTGGAATTACAGCATGGTACAGGAGTGTAGTTTAGTGGTACAGGAGTGTGGTACAGGAGCGTGATACAGGAGTGTAGAACAGGAACCTAGAACAGAAGTGTGTTACAGAAGTGTGGTACAGGAACCTAGAACACGAGCGTGGTACAGGAGCGTAGAACAGGAGTGTGGTACAGGAGTGTGGTACAGAAGTGTGGTACAGCAGTGTGGTACAGGAGTGTGGTACAGGAGTGTGGTACAGGAGTGTGGTACAGGAGTGTGGTACAGAAGTGTGGTACAGCAGTGTAGAACAGGAGTGTGGTACAGAAGTGTGGTACAGCAGTGTAGAACAGGAGCGTGGTACAGGAGTGTGGTACAGGAGTGTGGTACAGGAGTGTGGTACAGAAGTGTGGTACAGGAGTGTGGTACAGAAGTGTGGTACAGGAGTGTAGAACGGGCATGGTACAGGAGTGTGGTACAGGAGTGTGGTACAGGAGTGTGGTACAGAAGTGTGGTACAGGAGTGTAGAACAGGAGTGTAGAACAGGAGTGTAGAACAGGAGTTTGGTACAGGAGTGTGGTACAGGAGTGTGGTACAGAAGTGTGGTACAGGAGTGTAGAACAGGAGTTTGGTACAGGAGTGTGTTACAGGAGTGTGGTACAGGAGTGTGGTACAGAAGTGTGGTACAGGAATGTAGAACAGGAGTGTGGTACAGGAGTGTGGTACAGAAGTGTGGTACAGGAGTGTGGTACAGGAGTGTAGAACAGGAGTGTGGTACAGGAGTGTGGTACAGAAGTGTGGTACAGGAGTGTGGTACAGGAGTGTAGAACAGGAGTGTGGTACAGGAGCGTAGTACAGGAGTGTGGTACAGGAGTGTGGTACAGGAGTGTAGAACAGGAGTGTAGAACTGGAGTGTGGTACAGGAGTGTGGTACAGGAGTGTAGAACACTAGCGTGGTACAGGAGTGTGGAACAGGAGTGTGGTACAGGAGTGTGGTACAGGAGTGTGGTACAGGAGTGTGGTACAGGAGTGTGGTACAGGAGTGTGGTATCAAAGCGGCAAAGGACAAGATCCCTCATTCCACAATCATGCTTGAGCAAAAGCATTTCTTTCAAAGTTCTATATTTGAGGTGCATTTTGCAGTTATAGATTTCATACGAATACACACCACTATCATGAATTAATTGTGTGTGTGTGTGTGTGTGTGTGTGTGTGTGTGTGTGTGTGTAGGCATCCCAGTGGAGGATAAGGTGAACATTTTCATAAACAGCTTTGGCTCAATTCAAGAGACCACAATGGTAAACAACTTCATGTATACTGTTATATTGTGCCTTTTTAAATTATGTTTATCAATTTATCTAAAACATAATTTTAGTCATCCATTCATCCATCCAAACTCTTTATCCATCCATCCATCCATCCATTCATCCATCCATCCATCCATCCATCCATCTATCCAAACTCTTTATTAATTTATCCATCCATCCATCCATCCATCCATTCATCCATCCAAACTCTTTATCCATCCATCCATCCATTCATCCATCGATCCATTCATCCATCCATTCATCCATCCAAACTCTTTATTCATCCATCCATCCATCCATCCATTCATCCATCCATCCATCCATCCATCCATCCATCCATCCAAACTCTTTATTCATTTATCTATCAATCCATCCATCCATTCATCCATCCAAACTCTTTATCCATCCATCCATCCATTCATCCATCTATCCATTCATCCATTCATTCATCCATCCAAACTCTTTATTCATCCATCCATCCATCCATTCATCCATCCATCCATCCATCCATCCATCCAAACTCTTTATTCATTTATCCATCCATCCATCCATCCATCCATCCAAACTCTTTATTCATCCATCCATCCATCCATCCATCCATCCATCCATCCATCCATCCAAACTCTTTATCCATCCATCCATCCATCCATCCATCCATCCATCCATCCAAACTCTTTATCCAACCACCCATCTATTTATTAATTTTTATCTATCTATCTATCTATCTATCTATCTATCTATCTATCTATCTATCTATCTATCTATCTATCATTTATGAAATTGAAACAGCTGCTTTCTCTTGCTCTGTGTTCATTTCTCAGGATTACCGTGTGAACATTTTCCTGCGGCAGCGCTGGAACGACCCGAGGTTGCGTCTGCCAACAGACTTCAAGTCCGACGCTCTGACAGTGGACCCAAAAATGTTCCAGTGCCTGTGGAAGCCCGATCTGTTTTTTGCCAATGAGAAGAACGCCAACTTCCACGACGTGACGCAGGAGAACATCCTGCTGTTCATCTTCCGCAATGGCGACGTTCTTATAAGCATGAGGTCATTTCTTCTTCACTTCTTCCTTCCTCATCCGCATATCTGCACTGCGCTTTCATTTTATGAGCTCAGAAATGAAGCATTCACCAAAATCAGGGCATGTTTTTATGTAAATGAGGTGAATAATCAGAGACACTTGGGGTGTGTCTCATGCTTATGTCATGTAAATATGTAGAGAGAAGAGATGAAGGTTTTAAACGGATCTTTCACTCTGTTTTTGATGTCGTCCGACAGTTTCATGAATCACGCGTGGAGTAGTTTGTACATCATACTGATGAATAACGGCTATTAGGACTGCAAAAGGGAACTTCCTCAAGCTGCAAAGAGAAAACATTCAGTCCATTAATATATAATAATAACAGTATTAGTGTACAGACAGAAATGTGCAAAAGTTTTAGAACAAAAATAAAAGTGTTAATAATTCATTTTTATCAATTAACAAAATGGAAAGTAAATGTCAAATCAAACGATCTCCCTCTGCTTTTCAGTTCTTACTTTTGCACACAAATTCAGGGATTTTGTAGGATCAGACTCAAGTTTCTGATTCAAGACGGTGCTAATGATCATCAATTTCATATGTAGTTTGAAACCCAGTCATTAACTGAAACTGAAACAGTTGCGTAGCAGCTTCAAACTGGGTGAGGAGCCAAACTCTGCTAACAAGGTGAGGGTGTGGAAGACAGGTGTCACAGATCATGCACCACGTCAAAACTAAACTCAGCAACAAGACATGAGGGAGTCCTACTGCATCATTAAAGTCTCGCCCAGGCACAGATTTCAAATGTTTTCAAGATTTAACCTGGAAACAGGCACAGGCAAAGTTATGTCCCAGGGTCCCAATGTTTTCTTCCAGTTCTTTGCAGAAGGCACTGCTGAACCTTTTCTGATACTGAAGTAAAGGAAGCATGATGCGTCTTTTATTACGCAACATTAAGTTTGCTTGTCCACCACACCACTACATCTACGCTCCTTAACTTTGCCTGTTTCTTTGTGTTGTATTGCCTGGAAACAGGCAAAGTTAAGCAGCGTAGATGTAGTGGTGTGGTGGACAAGCAAACTTAATGTTGCGTAATAAAAGACGCATCATGCTTCCTTTACTTCAGTATCAGAAAAGGTTCAGCAGTGCCTTCTGCAAAGAACTGGAAGAAAACATTGGGACCCTGGGACATATCTACTGTCCTGAGAAATCTGGTCAGAAGTGGTCTTTAAGGAGGAATTGCAGTCAAAAAGCCAAACCTCTGACATAAAAACAAGGCTAAGCGACTCAACTCTGCATGAAAACATGGGAACTGGGGCAGAAAAATGGTGCAGGTTGTTTGCTAAAGGGCTGAAAAGTGGTACAATAATGAGTTTCTGCAGGCAACAGTGAAGCACGGTGGAGGGTACCCGCAGGTTTGCAGCTTTGTTTCCGCAATTGGAGTTGGAGAGTTGGTCAGGATTAATGGTGTCCTCAATGCTAAGAAATACAGGCAGATACTTCTCCATCATGCAGTAGTATCAGGGAAATGTCTGATTGGTCCCGAAGTTATTTTGCAGCAGAACAATGACCCCAAAATCATTAAAGACTACAATTCTTACAATAATTCAACATACAGCCATTATTGCCGAAAAGGCTGTCAACAAAAGTGAGTACACCCTCAGTGATAACATCTGTACGTCATGTAATCATGCTAAGCCAAATGTCCTATTCATCATGTTGATGTTTTTGTCTGCTTGACAGAACCAGAGAAATGTGTGTATCTTGTATTAGAGCAGTTAAAATGTGGTGCCTTGAGTCCAATTCTCTCGTACTGACCACTTGATGTTCTACATGCACCTCGTGGTAAAGACTGAGTTTGAATTTGAATTGTTGCTCTTCACAAAAATGCAGAGGCTGTAAGAAGATCAGAAACACCCTGAAACTGAGTTACAGTACAGTGGTCAGGGTCATACAGAGGTTTTCCAAGAAGGGTTCCACTAAGAACAGGCCTCGCAAGGGTCAATCAAAGAAGTTGAGTACTCCTGCTGTGCGTCAGGTGCAGAAGCTGCTTCAAAAAACAGATGCATGAGTGCTGCAGCATTGGAGGTTGCAGAAGTGGAAGAGCCATTTGTCAGTGATGAGAACAAACGGCAACAAGTCATTTTGCATGCCATCGTCTTAGAAGAAAACCTCTTCAGAAGCTGGCTAACAAGAAAGCAGTTGCTGAAATCAACCTCTCCAAGAACATGAATTACAAAACCATGTTCTCTGGTCTGAAGAGAATAAGATAAACTTGTTTGGTTCAGCATTTGTGGTGCATGGTGGTGGTAGCATCATGATCTGGGGCTGCGTGAGTGATGCTGGTACTGAGGAGCTCCAGTTTATTGAGGTAAATAAAATTTAGTGGAGGTTCGGGTTGGTACTTTAAATGTTGGTAGAGATGTTGTGTGTTCAGGAGACCAAGTGGAAAAGAAGTAAGACCAGGAACATTGGAGGTGTATAAACTGTTTTTGTGTGGATGGAAAGAGAAATGTCACTAAGACAGAGTACATGTGTGTGAATGAGAGGGAGGGCAGTGGAGGGGTGCGGTTGCAGAGAGAAGAAGTGGAGAAGGTGGAGGAGTTCAGGTACCTGGGGTCAACAATGCAAAGTAATGGTGAGTGTGTTAGAGAAGTGAAGAAAAGAGTGCAGGCAGGGTGGAGTGGGTGGAGAAGAGTGATAGCAGGAGTGATTTGTGATTATTAAAGGGACTGTGCATTTTAGAGACAAGGTGAGGGAGGTGAGATTGAGATGGTTTGGACATGTGCAGAGGAGGGACATGGGGTATATCAGTAGGAGAATGCTGAGGATGGAGACACCAGAAAGGAAGAAAAGAGGAAGACCAAGGAGGAGGTTTATGGATGTGGTGAGTGAAGACATGCAGGTAGTTGGTTTAAAAGAGGCAGATGTGGAGGACAGGGGGGGTATGGAGACGGATGATCTGCTGTGGCGCCCCCTAATGAAAGAAGCTAAAAGAAGAAGTAAATAGATAGATAGATAGATAGATAGATAGATAGATAGATAGATAGATAGATAGACGGACAGACAGTGCACATGGTCATATTGTTTAGCCGTGTGTGTGTGTGTGTGTGTGTGTGTGTGTGTGTGTGTGTGTGTGTGTGTGTGTGTGTGTGTTGATTATGTGATTAACCCAAGGAAAGCTTGTTTTCTCTGATTGTTTCAATCGTTGATTATGAACATTAACACACGATAAGGCTGTGGGTCTCTGAGCGAATCCTTGTCATGTTCCACTCTGTCTCAGGTTCTCTGCTCTGCGCAGTACAGAAAGATGGAAAGATGGAACTTGAGACTGTATCAGATTCAGAAGACGAGGATTCTGGGTTTGCGCTTGTCATGTGTGTGTTAGCCGTAGGCCAGGCACCCAGTCTCGCTTTTTCTCTCTCTCACTCTTTTTTTCTCTGCCTCTGTGTTTTTTCCTCATCTGCCACTGCGGCTCTTCAGGCAGCCGGGCCTAATGAAGCTTGCAGTGTGTATCTGCTCATAAACCTCTCCTTCACACACACACACACACACACACACACACACACACACACACACACACACACACTCTGTGTTTCATGAAATACAGAATCTAGTTTAAATTAAGTTTTTTATAAAGGTATATGAAACTTTAGCGTGTGTGTGTGTGTGTGTGTGTGTGTGTGTGTGTTTGCAGGTTGTCAGTGACTCTATCGTGTCCACTGGATCTCACCCTTTTTCCCATGGACACACAACTTTGCAAGATGCAGCTAGAGAGCTGTGAGTATATATACACACACACACACACACACACACACACACACACATAAACACCAACAACACACCCATGCTCTAGATCAAATGGTGCATCAGGGTCTTCCAGATCTCTTCATGGTGTTTCTGTGAATGTACTTCATTCAAGAAGAACATGTCCTCTATCAGCCTGGACAAATCAGCAGAACGTGACAGTCATGCGAACACTGAACACCATCCAAGCATCAAAACGACTGTGTAGATTTATTACGTTTTAAGATATTACAGTACGTCCAAACGTTTCTGTTAGAATGTCCACTCGGGAAGTTATTTATTTTTAGGGTGTATTGTGTGTGTTTGAGTCGATTTCCGCAATACAGACTGTACAGTGTTCTCCCTTATTTTTTTTAGAAAATGCAAACTGAAGAGACAGACTGTCTTTTCCGACTGTTTCTTGAATGTTTTGTGTGTGTGTGTGTGTGTGTGTGTGTGTGTGTCTGTGTGTGTGTGTGTGTGTGTGTGTGTGATTAAAACATGCGTCTAATAATATATTTGTATAAAATGCACTGTTTTTAATCAGTGTTTCTCTCGCAAAAATAAAGCATAATTTCCATACTATCACCCTGAGGGTGCACAAACTTTTGCTCTGTAGTGTATAATGATAGTCATTACTGTGTGCTAATATAAATAGTATAGTGTGAGTTGTCGAGTCAGTAGGGGGCCAGGCACAGTGCGTCAGCAATGCAGTCATCTGTGTGGGAGGGAAAATGTGCTAGGTCCAGAGTACAGAAGACATGCGAACACACACACACACACACACACACACACACACACACACACACACACAATAAAATATATCCAGGATAATTAAATAGAATGATTGAATAGAATGAGACTAATATTATACAGAATAATTGTCCAGAATAATATAGAATGTGCAGAGTGGAGCAGACTGCATGATGATTATATATATTGTTTATTTGTATAGCGCTTTTCACAACAGACATTGTCTCAAAGCAGCTTTACAGAAATCAACAGTGAGGGTGATGGCGTGTGTTTGTCCCTGATGAGCAGCCGTGGCGACTGTGGCAAGGAAAAACTCCCTTAGATGTTATGAGGAAGAAACCTTGAGAGGAACCAGACTCAAAAGGGGAACCTATCCTCATCTGGGTGACATCAGGAGTGTGATTATAGTCTTTAAAACAATACAGAACAGAGTGAGAACTAACATGAGTACTGGAGTGTAAGATTATGAGTGATGTTCTTTCTACAGTCATTTGTGGTTATGAAACCAGGAGCTACTGAGCAACTCATAAAATTATACATTTAAGATCATCACAGATCCAACACCAGCTTCTCCATGCCAGAGCCTTTAAACACTCGAAGAGGCCCAGTGTCCAAACTCCACATGAAGTAAAATCCATTTGGCGCTGGTACGATGCTAGAAGGTATGGGAGGTCGGCATCTACTTCTTTAAAGGTCCACAATCTTCATGAGGTGTGACACGACTGGAGCCGGCACAACCAGTGATACAGGCCTGTCTTTCCATTAGTCACAATGATGGTGGCCTCTGTTCCCATCATTAATAGTGATGTAGGCGTGGCCTCTGTTCCCATCATTAATAGTGGTGTAGGTGTGGCCTCTGTTCCCATCATTAATAGTGGTGTAGGTGTGGCCTCTGTTCCCATCATTAATAGTGGTGTAGGTGTGGCCTCTGTTCCCATCATTAATAGTGGTGTAGGTGTGGCCTCTGTTCCCATCATTAATAGTGGTGTAGGTGTGGCCTCTGTTCCCATCATTAATAGTGGTGTAGGTGTGGCCTCTGTTCCCATCATTAATAGTGGTGTAGGTGTGGCCTCTGTTCCCATCATTAATAGTGGTGTAGGTGTGGCCTCTGTTCCCATCATTAATAGTGGTGTAGGTGTGGCCTCTGTTCCCATCATTAATAGTGGTGTAGGTGTGGCCTCTGTTCCCATCATTAATAGTGGTGTAGGTGTGGCCTCTGTTCCCATCATTAATAGTGGTGTAGGTGTGGCCTCTGTTCCCATCATTAATAGTGGTGTAGGTGTGGCCTCTGTTCCCATCATTAATAGTGGTGTAGGTGTGGCCTCTGTTCCCATCATTAATAGTGGTGTAGGTGTGGCCTCTGTTCCCATCATTAATAGTGGTGTAGGTGTGGCCTCTGTTCCCATCATTAATAGTGGTGTAGGTGTGGCCTCTGTTCCCATCATTAATAGTGGTGTAGGTGTGGCCTCTGTTCCCATCATTAATAGTGGTGTAGGTGTGGCCTCTGTTCCCATCATTAATAGTGGTGTAGGTGTGGCCTCTGTTCCCATCATTAATAGTGGTGTAGGTGTGGCCTCTGTTCCCATCATTAATAGTGGTGTAGGTGTGGCCTCTGTTCCCATCATTAATAGTGGTGTAGGTGTGGCCTCTGTTCCCATCATTAATAGTGGTGTAGGTGTGGCCTCTGTTCCCATCATTAATAGTGATGTAGGTGTGGCCTCTGTTCCCATCATTAATAGTGGTGTAGGTGTGGCCTCTGTTCCCATCATTAATAGTGGTGTAGGTGTGGCCTCTGTTTCCATCATTAATAGTGATGTAGGTGTGGCCTCTGTTCCTATCATTATTAGTGATGTAGGTGTGGCCTCTGTTCCTATCATTAATAGTGGTGTAGGTGTGGCCTCTGTTCCCATCATTAATAGTGATGTAGGTGTGCCTCTGTTCCCATAATTAATAGTGATATAGGTGTGGCCTTTGTTCCTATCATTAATAGTGATGTAGGTGTGGCCTCTGTTCCCATCATTAATAACTATGTAGGTTTGTCCTTTGTTAACATCAGTAATAGCTATGTAGGTGTGGCCTTTTTTCCATCAATAATAATTATGTAGGTGTGGCCTCTGTTCCCTTCAGTAATAGTGATGTAGGTGTGGCCTGTTTCTCTCGTTAATGGTGATGGAGGTGTGGCTTCTTCCCCCCCCTCATTAATATGAATGTGGGTGTGGCTTCTGTTCCCCTGATTAATATTAATGGAGTTTTGGCTTCTGTTCCCATCATTAATAGTGAAGGAGGTGTGGCCTTTGTTTCCATCAATAATACTGATGTAGGTGTGGCCTCTGTTCCCCTTATTACTATTGATGGAGGCATGGCCTTTGTTCCTATTAATATTAATAATGGAGGTGTGGGCTCTGTTTCGAACAATAACAATGTTGTCTGTGTTCCTATCAGTAATAATGATGCAGAAAGAAGTAGCTGTTGCTTCCGCGTTTGTCACTGTGCCTCAGTGAAGAAAATCATGTCATCATTGTAAAGAACTAAAAGGAGTAAAGAAGTGTGTGTGTGTGTGTGTGTGTGTGTGTGTGTGTGTGTGTGATTTGCAGACGGCTACACCACGAAGGACCTGGTGTTCATGTGGCAGTCTGGTGACCCAGTTCAGATGGACGAGATCGCTCTGCCGCAGTTTGATGTCAAACAAGAGGACATCGCTTACAGGAACTGCACCAAATTCTACTCTGGGACAGGTTTGCACACACACACACACACACACACACACACACACACACACACACACCACAAGCTGCCACAAGCTCTTCAACAAAATGCTGACTTTTCTTTTCTATGCCCTCTTAATTTGTGCCTGAATCGATGCCTCTGAAAGCATTTAAAACTTCTCCAGACAGATACACACACACACACACACACACACACACACACACACACACACACACACACACACACACACACACACACATTCAGTATATATATATAGCCTTCCTTTTCTTACAAACCTTATTGAATTTCACCAAAGTAAATTGGAAGAATGCTGCACTATAATGAAAGTCACATGCAGCATGTATAGATTTTATGCCTCTTCATGGCTCAGAAAACTCGTTCTTTTGATTTTAATTAAAGGCTATAATTTATATTTTCCAACAATTCCTACATAATGAAACAGTTTTCAAGCTAAAAAAAATAGGCCTGGTCTCATTTATTCACCTTCATTAATTACCTTCTTTAAACGTTCAGATCATAAGGAATTCAAATTGCTCAAATAAACCCCCCAGAAAGAAAAGCAAACGAAAATAAAAGATCAATTCTCCGGTCTATAAATTGTTCTCGGACCTGATCAGTCATCTCTCCGTCTCTCTGTTCTCTTTTTATGAGGGAGAGAGATGAAGAAACACATGTATACATGTGACTGTGTGCTGTTTATTGTACCTCTGTAATTAAGTGTCTATATAGAAGCTCTTTAATCGTGTGTGTGTGTGTGTGTGTGTGTGTGTGTGTGTATGGGGGAAGTGACTGATGCGGTTACTTTTTCTACAGACGCTGACTAGTGAAGATAAAGTGAGGCTTCATACTTGTAGCTTCCACTATGAGAGATTATGATTTGTTTAATGTACTTGATGACAACATCATGGAGAAGAGGTCATGTGACCTAAAACAATCACGCTTTTGCTTGTGTTGGTGATGGTGTGAGTGATAGTGGTCGTATTGGTGTTGGTGTGAGTGATGGTGGTTGTATTGGTGTTGCTGTGAGCGATGCTGTTCTTATTGGTGTTGGTTTGAGTGATGCTGGTCGTATTGGTGTTGTTGTGGGTGATAGTGGTTGTATTGGTGTTGGTGTGAGTGATGGTGGTCGTATTGGTGTTGGTGTGAGTGATGCTGGTCGTATTGGTGTTGGTGTGAGTGATGGTGGTCGTTTTGGTGTTGGTGTGAGTGATGGTGGTCGTTTTGGTGTTGGTGTGAGTGATGGTGGTTGTATTGGTGGTTGTGTGAGTGATGGTGGTTGTATTGGTGTTGGTGTTAGTGATGGTGGTTGTATTGGTGGTTGTGTGAGTGATGGTGGTTGTATTGGTGTTGGTGTAAGTGATGGTGGTCGTATTGGTGTTGGTGTGAG
>MU545793.1:2272177-2290547 GCA_024362625.1 Silurus asotus
CATGATACCCTCATGATGAGGAGAGTCTCCGGTGTGTCTGGATTCTCTCACGAACCCTTTCATACCAATCCAATGTGATTTCCTGTTCCAGACTTACAGTGTGGAATAAAAGGATTCAAACACACTGAGGCTTTTGAAGGAAAACGATCCAATTAATTTCTCCCATGAACCAGAAGAGTCGGATGGGAAAGTGGTAGCTGAGTGCTGAAAGTTCAAATCCCAGCCACACCAAGCTGCAACTCCTGGGACCCTGAGCAAGGCCCTTAACCCCTATAACTGCTCAGATGTATGAATGGGATAAATGTAAGTGAGTCTGGATAAGGATGTCTGCTAAAAGGCCATAAATGTAAACGATACAGCGTAAATCAGGAAGACGTGAGGGGATCTGTTTCCTGGTCGTTTTGGTGCAGTATGAGGTTCTACACCAGCTGAAGGAACAGGGTGTGAATGTGCTCCTGAAGTCCACAGAGTAGAAGAAACCCTATTCGTACTGCAGAAACACATCAAATCTTTATTTTCTGCCTTTAACTGTTTGTACTATTAATATAAAAAAGCCAGATATAATAATAGACTTAAATAAGCGTAATAATTTTCCCCATTTGTTTTGTTTGAATAGATTTGCAGGAAAATGATCTGTTCCACATTGGCTTCACATGTATAACGCTGCCAGGCTGCAAATCCGATCTCGAGATCAGATTGAGATCAGATGGATTGCAGTGTTGCGAGCTGAAATCAAGGTCCTGTCCAAGAACGGGGGAAACCGGCACTGCGGGGGTCCGGTTACCACGGCTGTATTGTTTCTCGGCTCTGAAAACGGCTCCGGGGTGTTTCTTATTGCTTTAGCTGTTTTTCGACACTGGGTTTTCCTTCACATAAGATTCCCAGAGTTGAATCAGTTCACTGGGTGCCACAGTTTATTACGCTGATCACATCACAGCCTCGTTTATCAGGAAAGCTTTCGGGAGAAGTCGTGACTAAAGCGATGCGAGTGCTGCTTTATTGCTCGTGTTGTTATTACAAAGGAGTAGCCTGTGGGACTGTTTGTTTAAGAAAGAGGAACGTAGAGGAAGTGTCAGATTGGATTAGTAAAGGGGCGTGGCCTGAGTGTTGGTTAGTTTTGATGAAAAAGGCATGGCTTGGAAAAATTTATAGCGGCGTGGCCTCTGTGCCTGTTTGTCTTAGTGAAGGAGGAGTGGCCTCTGTGCCTATTTGTCCTAGAGGAGGTGTGGCCTATGTACCTGTTTGTCCTAGAGGAGGTGTGGCCTCTGTGCCTGTTTGTCCTAAAGGAGGTGTGGCCTCTGTCCTTGTTTGTCATAGAGGAGGCGTGGCCTCTGTGCACGGTTGTCCCAGTGAAAGAGGCATGGCCTCTATTGGCCTCTGTTCCAGTTTATCTCAGTGAAGGAGGTGTGGTCTTTGTGTCTGTTTGTCTTAGTGAAGGAGGTGTGGCCTCTGCCTGTATGTCCCACGGAAGAAGGCGTGGCCACATGCACGAGACCTGGGGTGCTGTCAGTGTTTGTGTTTATCTCATAGGTGTTCAATAGGGTTGGAGGTCTATAGCTGGGGATCTTCCACTCCAACGCATGTCATGCAGATCTTCATGGAGCTGGGCTTGTGCACAGGGGCACTGTCATGCTTTATTACAATAGTGATTCTTTCTGTTCCTTTACCACTTTTGTTTTGATTACAGCTGGGAAAAAAGAGATAAATATAAAGGTTTGAGTGTATTAAAGACTTCCTGTCTCTGCCTGCAGGTTATTACACATGCGTGGAGGTGATTTTCACTCTCAGGAGGCAGGTCGGCTTCTACCTGATGGGTTTCTACGCTCCCACGCTCCTTATCGTGGTCCTGTCATGGCTGTCTTTCTGGATTAACCCGGACGCCAGTGCTGCCCGCGTTCCTTTGGGTCGGTCTGGTTTTTAAAATACTGAACATACCAAACCAAATAACTTCAGTGTTTATTGTGTATGTCTTTGTATTATAGCTTTTATAAAAAAAATCTCTCTCTCTCTTCTTCTTTCTTTCTCTGCAGGTATTCTGTCTGTCCTCTCGCTTACCAACGAATGCACATCTTTAGCATCTGAACTGCCGAAAGTCTCCTATGTGAAGGCCATTGATGTCTGGATGATCGCCTGCCTGCTTTTCGGCTTTGGCTCTCTGGTGGAGTATGCTGTGGTTCAGGTGTGTGTGTGTGTGTGTGTGTGTGTGTGTGTGTGTGTGTGTGTGTGTGTGTGTGTGTGTGTGTGTGGGAGATTAACACAGCATTCATATATCCTCAAGTAGCATTTATACACCTTTAGGAAATAATGCTGGCACTCCAGATTCTCTCTTTAGGAGTTAAAGCAGGAATTCATGTATTTTAACATTTCTTTACAGTACATTTTACAAACATCAGGACTCAAGCGAAATCCTTTTACAGTCATGATATAAGACGAGGAAAGTTTCTTGTTCTTTTCTCGTGACATTTTCCTGCAACTCTGTGGAATCTCCATTGGATCGCTAAGATCTAACCCATGACGGTTTGTAAAGTAGGGTGATGTCATGTGACCATGCAGATAACTATCCAAAAAGTGAGTTTAATACCAGCGAGATTCAGGTTTTATAAGTTCCTCATACACTATTTGGACAAAAGTTTGTGGACACCTGTGCTTAAGATTACTATGTTCTTCTTTCTCAACACTGCTTCCCCATTTGCTGTTATAATACACTCCAGTCTTCTGGGAAGATGTTCCACTGGATTTTGTGGAGATTTTCAATTAGATCTATTCAGTCACAAGAGTGTTAGTAAAGTCGGGTACTGATGGAGGTGAGGTGAAGTGAGGTGAGGTGAGGTGAGGTGAGGTGAGGTGAGGTGAGGTGAGGAGGCTTCTGGGGTGCAGTCAGTGCAAAAAATTCTTCCCAAAGGTGTTCAGGTGCACATCTTCATGGAGCTTTGTGCACAGATGCATTGTCATGGAGGTTTGGGTCTCCAGTTTTAAGAGAAGGGAGGTTTTAGGAGGATCTTTTTTTTACTCCAAATCGACATGAACTGATGAAAAGTGGTAAAAACTAAATCTCGTGCAGTAGAATGTGAGGAAATTGTGATCTACTCCGAAACATTTTAATGACATGCTTGATTTGGGTTAAATAACGATCTGATTCATTTCCTATAATTTCGCATGCGCAATCCCTCAGTCATCTCGAGATACTTTGAGTGGGAATATTTGTCCGGGAATCATTTCCGAGCCTCAGAAACGGTTTCCCGGCGCGATTTACGGAGGGAAAAATACAATTAAATACGACTGGGATTTAAGCCAAGACTTTGGAACACTCTTTTACAACCAGACTTGTCAAAACCAATTGAACTGAGCATTACTTCAGTTCCAGTGAAGCTCCAGGGGAGTTACGAGTTGCTCTGATGTTACTCTGGTCTTGCCAGAAGCTCCGGTCCGGTCCGGTCCGGTCCGGTTTAACGGCGATTTTTCACGTGACGCGACAGGTGATGCTGAACAGCCCCAAGCAGATCGAGGCGGAGAAGGTGAGGATGGCGCAGAAGGAGAAAGAGAAAGAAGAGAAGGAGAAGGAAGGGAAGACGGCGTCCAAGGCAAACTCCATCAACGGTACCGGAGGAACCCCGATTCATGTGAACACACTGCAGGTGGGCGGGGTTTACACACCTAGTTATTTTATTTGCATTGGGCGTGGCTTAAACCCACACCAAGGTGTGTGTGTTTTTCAGTTTCACTCTGGAATGACAATTTTTAAAAACATTAGTGTATTTTGAGATGCTTTTCTGCTTACCACAGTTGTTATCAGAGTGCGTGTGTGTGTGTGTGTTAGATTGCAGTCTTTCCCCTGGATCATTTCCTGTTTTGCAGGAAATTACAATCAGCCGACCGAGAAGCAGCTCAGCAGCCGACACGTTCTGCAAATCTACCGCACTCTCTGCTTTTCTACATTTTTAATGAGACAAGAGCAAAGACGAGAAGACGCATCTGTAGGGTTTGAGTCTAATGGGCTCAAACAGACGAGACGCCTGAAGCGTTAGCGCTGCAGCACACCGAGGGTTTTGTTCCTGCAGTGTAAAACTCCGTCACGCGAGTTTGATCTGTTAGACGCAAATCCGAATCGGGATTTCCATCAAAATCATCAGGCTACTTAAACACACAGCTTCCGAGAACAAAATCGATTACGGTCCGGTTTGCTGGTGAAGGGGAAATAATTAGCGATGGGAGTGGGTTTGATTCTGACCAATCGGATTTGCAGGATGACCAGGATGGTGCAAAAATCGTGATCCAGTTACGACTCGAAAGACAAATCATGTATAATCACAGCATCAAGTCAAGTCAAGTTTATTTCTATAGCGCTTTTCACAAGCAGCTTTACAGAAATCAACAGTGAAGGTGAACAGTGTGTGTTTATCACTGATGAGCAGCCTGTGGTGACTGTGGTGAAGGAAAAACTCCCTTAGATGTTATGAGGAAAAAAACCTTGAGAGGAACCAGACTCAAAAGGGGAACCCATCCTCATTTGGGACCAATCGGATTTGCAGGATGACCAGGATGGTGCAAAAATCGTGATCCAGTTACGACTCGAAAGACAAATCAAGTCAAGTCAAGTCAAGTTTATTTCTATAGCGCTTTTCACAAGCAGCTTTACAGAAATCAACAGTGAAGGTGAACAGTGTGTGTTTATCACTGATAAGCAGCCTGTGGTGACTGTGGTGAAGGAAAAACTCCCTTAGATGTTATGAGGAAAAAACCTTGAGAGGAACCAGACTCAAAAGGGGAACCCATCCTCATTTGGGTGACATCAGGAGTTTGATCATCTCAGGAAATGCCCGATTCCTGTTTTTCCACAACAATTTCCAACTGTATTATGTATTTAGATTAGATTAAATTAGATTAGATTAGATTCGGAGGCATTTAATTATAAAAGACACATTAACATATTTGTACCCGTTTATTGCTCTATGTGCTGCTCCTCAGCCTCTCTCAGTGCTGTGTTGATGTTTATATGTGTGTGTGTGTTTGTTTTTGCATCTCCAGGTGGTTGAGACTCGTTGTAAGAAGGTGTGCACCTCCAAATCGGACCTGCGCTCGAACGACTTCAGTATCGTCGGCTCCCTGCCACGTGATTTCGAACTCTCCAACTTCGACTGCTACGGGAAGCCCATCGAGTCCACAAACGCTCTGCTCAAATCGCAGAACAAGAACGCCAAGAAGCCGGCGCCCCCGAAACCTGTCATCCCGTCCGCCGCCAAGCGCGTCGACCTGTACGCTCGCGCCCTCTTCCCTTTCTCCTTCCTGTTTTTCAATGTCATCTACTGGTCCGTTTACCTGTAAGCGCCTTCCGAAACCATGTGTGTGTGTGTGTGTGTGTGTGTGTGTGTGTGTGTGGATTTCAGCATGCATGACTGCCAGGACAGGGTTTCCAGCATGCACAAAGTGTTTGAGACTCTGAATATCTTCCTAAACTGAGGATGAGGATACGCGGGGAAACGTGTCCACACGGCAAAAATCTCCAATCCAAATGAGGCTCGTGTGATGTTTTAATGAATTATTTCCTTTCTGGATTAAGGAAGTAGTCAGGAGCTGCTTGGTGGCAGTGGCAATTGCGAAATGGATGTAGATTCCTTGTAGATTTTCTGTTAACTCAGTAAAACAATAATAAATAAATAAACAATAATAATAATAAAAAACGAAGACATATATTTTTGATATTTTCTTTATATTCGGTTAATATTCATATTATTTATTTATTTATTTATTTATTTTATTCTGCTTCGGACGTTTATCATCCTTGTTTTGTTTTTGTTTTTTAATCTCCAATTTTCCAACACGTATAAAATCGATATATTTTATATTGAGGAATTTCCCCAAACATTCTCCATCCACCGTAAAAGCCGAGACAGTGCGATCGAAAGGGAAAGGGGGCGGGGCTTCCGGGTGACGTCAATTCACCTGCAGTGGAGATCTTTCACTTCAACTCATATAAAGCATATGTTCATGGAGTTTGCTTCGTGCACATGGGCATTGCCCTGGTGGAACAGTTTTGGGTCTCCTAGTTCAGGAGAAGGTGAAAAGTCATGCCACTACATCTAGACGTCCGATCTCCATTGTGTGTCTCCAACTTTGAGGTTTTCCCGATACTTTTGTCCATACAGTGTATACGTGTGCGTATGCACGTATAATACGCAAGTTTTTTTTACAACAGAGTATCAGATATATCGTATTGTGATGTCCAAAATTATTGGCGCCCTTCCTATAAAAATAAGTGATCGTGGATCGTTAACGAATCAGAAAGTTTTGTTGAAAATAGTAGTTCATAAAAATTGGTTATTTATTAAAAAAACAATTAAACACCGCTGTAGGAAAACAGGATGTATTTTAACATCCGGTCGATTGCAAAACGATTCGTTTGATTGTACAACCAAGATACAAACAAAAATGCGACTTGTGATATAATCACTATTCTATCGCTCAGACATTTGTACCTCTACGAGGAAAGAAAAGTGATGCGTCTGCGTGTTACAGGATCTTACTGAGCACATGTGAAGCCAAAACCCATTGGTAATCAGATCATTTTACATCTGGGTGTGTGTGTGTGTGTGTGTGTGTGTGTGTGTGTGTGTGTGTGTGTGTGTGTGTGTGTTCTTTTTTTAGCATCTCTGTACTGACCCAAATGTATTCGAAACAATGCTTCCTCCCGTATACTGTACTAAAATGCAGACTGGGCATTTTTCCATGGCTGAATATGAACTTGAGGTTTTTTTTCTCAGCTCAGCTGCTTGTGTTCTGCATGTTTCCCCAAAGACTGTGTGTGTGTGTGTGTGTGTGTGTGTGTGTGTGTGTGTGTGTATTTTTCTCTTCTTCTTTATTTTTTGTACGAGTGTGTACCTTCAATTGGAGATGCTCTTCCAATAAAGTGCTTCGTTCATCACTGAGGGTCTTTGAGTTCTTTCACACCGTGTAGCATTAAAAACAATTCAATTGATTACACTGCGGCCTCTGGAGCTCTGAGGCAGGAACACAACGCTACACAACCTTCTTATTACAGTCACTGTAATGATGTTCTGATCTTCTCTCGTCCGTGCAGACGCAGATCCGTGAAGATGGTTTAATACACCCACAATGGTTTAATACACCCACAATCACAGCTGTAGGTGTTTCTTTGTGAAAGTTCAACGTCTAAAAAGCGATTTCAGATGTTCTGGTGAAGTGAAGAACACTGATGATCTCTCTATCATGGCTCCTGTTAGTGGATGGATTTATTTATTAGGCAGCATGTGAACATTTTGTCCTCAAAGTTGACGTGTTTGAAGCAGGAAAAATGGATGAGCATAAGGATTTGCCGTCTAGACGTCTGGATCAGAGCGTCTCCAAAATCGCAGCTCTTGTGGGATGTTCCTGATCTGCAGTGGTCAGAATCTCTCAAAAGTGCTCTAAAGAAGGAACAGTGGAGAACCGGCGACATGAGGAGCAGGGCTGGTCCGTGTGGTCCGATCCGACAGACGAGCTCCTGTAGCTCAAACTTCTGAAGAAGTTCATGCTTGATAGATCAGCACAAAGGGGACCAACACAATATCAGTCCTAATGTTACACCTGATCAGTGTAATAAGTGTAACACCAACATGGTGTCCTTGAACAGATGTTTTACATGAAGAAGCCCCTCAGAGATGAAATATTTATCGGTGATCAAATCCTTTTGTTGTGACTACACGTGTTAGAGAGGGATTACACGAATCATAGTTATCGCTATAAACGGTGTGGAAAGGCGAAAGCAAGAGATGATATTTAATACGTTAAAAAAGAGCTCTGGAGGTTCTTCTCATCTCCTACGCTCTCCATCTACCTTCAAGGAGACGCCACCGGGTGAGGAAACGTGTGCGTCGATTGTCTTTTGTGGCGACTGCTGTTAGATTATTAAACACTGAGTCAGAAAGAGACAAGGTGTGTACATGTCTACAGTTTCCTCTAAAAATATTGGCACCCTGCATAAATACATATGAGGAGCATTCCAGAAACCGGAGGGTTTCTGGAACTCTAGTGTGGAAGATCTCCTGCTGTAGAGCTCCAACCTTATTGAACAGCTTTGGGATGGATTTTTTTCACGCAGACTGCACCCCAGGAACCTTCTCACCTCACCTACCTGACTTTACTAACACGCTGTGGCTAAATGAGTCTCGCACAAATCTCCACTTAATCTTGTGGAACATCTTCTCAGGAGAGTGGAGCTCATTAAAACAGGGAAGCGTTAACTCAGTGTGGAATGGGATGCTCATAGAGACACACATGCCAATCTTATGATCAGGTGTCCATTCTCTTTTGTCCATATTCCTAATATATACTCAGTGTGAACACGTTTTACACGTTCCTGCAAATGACTTTTGTCAGGGGCATTGTCATGCTGGAACAGGCTTATGTCTCCTAGTCCAGGTGAAGGAAAACTTTCATGCTACAGCATTTAAATACAAATGTGTGCCTTCAACTTTGTGGAAACAGATTGGAAAAGAAGGACATATTAGTGGGAAAGTCAGGTTTCCAATACTTTTGTCTATACAGTGTATGTATACAGCTGTCACTCAGGTGGACGAGGATGAGGTCACTGTCATGACTTTTCTCTAACTGCTTGACAACATCACTTCTTTTCCTCTCTTTTTTTCCCCCTTTAATAATCTCTTTAGCCTTCTTCTTTTTTTTCCAGTCCTCTGGCGCCGTCTGGTGAATAGTATAACAACTGCACTTATTACGTCATGGAGAATCAGAATCAGTTCCTACAGTAAACTCGAATGTAAAAGGTGTGTGTATGATGTATTTCAAAAATACAAGAAAAGTTATGGAGCACAAAAAGAGTCAGTACATTAGAAATGTGTGCATTTTTCAGTGTAAATCTTCAATTCCTTTTTTATTTGTATTGGACTTTTAACAATGAAAATAAAAAATGTAATGAAGATAATGTGGGGGAGATGTCCCTGATGAACGAGCCGATGGCGACTGTGGCCAAGAAAAACTCTCTGAGACGGCATAAGGAAGAAACCTTGGGAGGAACCAGACTCAAAAGCAGGCAGGTACTGGAGGATCTTATCAGGTACTGAAGGATTAAGATGATTAAGATCCTCCAGTACCTGCCTGAGATCCTTCAGTACCTGATTAAGATCCTCCAGTACCTGCCTGAGATCCTCCAGTACCTGATTAAGATCCTCCAGTACCTGCCTGAGATCCTCCAGTACCTGTCTGAGATCCTCCAGTACCTGCCTGAAATCATCCAGTACCTGCCTGAGATCCTCCAGTACCTGTCTGAGATCATCCAGTACCTGTCTGAGATCCTCCAGTACTGTCTGAGATCCTCCAGTACCTGTCTGAGATCCTCCAGTACCTGTCTGAGATCCTCCAGTACTGTCTGAGATCCTCCAGTACCTGTCTGAGATCATCCAGTACCTGTCTGAGATCATTCCTAATATATACTCAGTGTGAACACGTTTTACACGTTCCTGCAAATGACTTTTGTCAGGGGCATTGTCATGCTGGAACAGGCTTGTGTCTCCTAGTCCAGGTGAAGGAAAACTTTCATGCTACAGCATTTAAATACAAATGTGTGCCTTCAACTTTGTGGAAACAGATTGGAAAAGAAGGACATATTAGTGGGAAAGTCAGGTTTCCAATACTTTTGTCTATACAGTGTATGTATACAGCTGTCACTCAGGTGGACGAGGATGAGGTCACTGTCATGACTTTTCTCTAACTGCTTGACAACATCACTTCTTTTCCTCTCTTTTTTTCCCCCTTTAATAATCTCTTTAGCCTTCTTCTTTTTTTGTACAGTCCTCTGGCGCCCTCTGGTGAATAGTATAACAACTGCACTTATTACGTCATGGAGAATCAGAATCAGTTCCTACAGTAAACTCGAATGTAAAAGGTGTGTGTATGATGTATTTCAAAGATACAGGAAAAGTTATGGAGCACAAAAAGAGTAAGTACATTAGAAATGTGTGCATTTTTCAGTGTAAATCTTCAATTCCTCTTTTATTTGTATTGGACTTTTAACAATAAAAATAAAAAATGTAATGAAGATAATGTGGGGGAGATGTCCCTGATGAACGAGCCGGTGGCGACTGTGGCCAAGAAAAACTCTCTGAGACGGCATAAGGAAGAAACCTTGGGAGGAACCAGACTCAAAAGCAGGCAGGTACTGGAGTATCTTAATCCAGTACCTGTCTGAAATCCTCCAGTACCTGATTAAGATCCTCCAGTACCTGTCTGAGATCCTCCAGTACCTGATTAGGATCCTCCAGTACCTGTATAAGATCCTACAGTACCTGATTAAGATCCTCCAGTACCTGTCTGAGATCCTCCAGTACCTGATTAGGATCCTCCAGTACCTGTATAAGATCCTCCAGTACCTGATTAAGATCCTCCAGTACCTGATTAAGATCCTCCAGTACCTGTCTGAGATCCTCCAGTACATGATTAAGATCCTCCAGTACCTGCCTGAAATCCTCCAGTACCTGTCTGAGATCCTCCAGTACCTGCCTGAGATCCTCCAGTACCTGCCCGAGATCCTCCAGTACCTGTCTGAGATCCTCCAGTATGGCACTCAAAGAGAAATTGTGCCTTGATTATAAGTGTGTCTTGAAGCTGCAAGTGCATTCTTCAGCTTTTGAACCTTTAGTGGTAGCTCACTTGGAAGTCCAGCATCACCTGCTGAATGGAGGTAAAAGTGTTTTACATCATCAGGAATTTGAGAGTGTGAGAGACCAGACAGAAGAGGACGTTCAGCTCGACTGCGATTTGTCTATAATTAGTTGTAAAGCCGTCTTTAATATTGCAGAATAGTGCTGATAAATCAGACGTGCACTTCACCCTGCTGCTGATTATATGCCTGTTTTAGATTTTGTTGGTTTATATTGCTTTGGAAGGGACAGTCGATAGTTACCTATGATTCCATTGTTGTTTTGTCCACCTGTTATAATTTAGATTACACACATCAATTTACACACATAAAAATGTTCCCATTTCATAGAAAAGTTCTAATTTGTACTTAAACATAGAAAACAAACAAATGGCGTCCTCTTAACTGCAGTCAACTGTAGCTACAATACTCAAAGGCAAATGACTTTCTTTAACGACTGTTACTGCAGAAAAGTCCAGGCTGAAAACATGGACATCCAAAGAGCAGGTAAATTGCAAGAAAAGACCAAATTTACTCTTTACAAATATTTTTTTTTCTTCGAATCTGCCAAAAATCAAACCAAGTCTAGTCTTTTGACTCGTGAACCAATCACAACCCTCGAAAGTTCTGCAGCGCTGAAAACAGGGGGCGTGGCC
Source organism: Silurus asotus (assembly GCA_024362625.1). Taxonomy (NCBI): domain Eukaryota; kingdom Metazoa; phylum Chordata; class Actinopteri; order Siluriformes; family Siluridae; genus Silurus; species Silurus asotus. The sequence goes on from MU545793.1 coordinate 2,283,482, forward strand.
AAACATAAAACTCGATAGTTGAAGTTTGTTTAACAAAAATGTATCCACTAAGTGATTTTATGTGCTGACATTCAGTGTGTGTATTTTGAGTTGTGCTGTGTCAGTCTCTATCCAGAGATCTCGTTTTTCAGTTGTTTCTGTCTATTCATCCACAATGACGGACAGTAAAAGAAATGAATTCGGCCTCCTTTTAAATCAATTTGCCTTCATTTTGAATCCCCTGGAAAAACTATGATGCACAGAAAAAATGTATAAAAATGCATGGATAAAGCCGGGGTGATTTTCGGAGGTGAATATCGATGTTTCTGCTACAGATGATGTATGTGGTGGTGAAGCTGTGGCTACAGTGAAAGGAGACGTGTTGTAAACACAATCATTGTTTTTTTTTTGCCTTAATAACGACATTTATTCTCAATGTATGAGATTCCTGTCAGTGATGCAGAGCTCTGATCTACTGCATATAACCGTGGAGTAATGGTGGACTGGTTCAGGTAAGACATCACTGTAGGTGTGAAAGATGCAAGGCCCGTCACTGATATGTCTCATATTTATATATATATATATATAAATAAAGATATGTCTGGTCAACTCAACCTCGAATTTTTTATTGTTCAGGTTCGGATTAAATTGGCAATTTCCCTAAACTCGTTTATTTGTTTTTCGGGTCTGCTCGGCTCTTTCCGTTTTTTCTCTTCTCTCTCTCTCTCTCTCTCTCTCTCTCTCTCTCTCTTGTCTTTCCGATACCAAGACACCGCTCGGCTCTATTTAATCGGCTCTTCGGGTGCATTCGGCTCTTTCCGTCTTCGGCTTCATTCGGCAATTACCTGCGGCTTCGGAAAGGCTCGGCTATTTTCGGATTTTTGCTCACGCGCTCTCTCTCTCTCTCTCTCTCTCTCTCTCTCTCTCTATCTCTCTCTCTTTCTCTCTCTCGCTCTCTCTCTCCTCTATCCAGTACCAAGACACCGCTCGGCTCTATTTGATCGGCTCTTCGGGTGCGCTCGGCTCTTTCCGTCTCCATCATCATTCTCCCCGCGTCCGTGGCGGCTGAAACTCTGCGCTCGTGGTCGCACGGAGCCGCAAAGGAACCGGAGCGACAGAAGAATCCCCCCGTCTTTCCCTCCTTTCCACCGCGCTGTCCTCTCTCATCTCTACAGGAGACGCGTCTGTCTCTCTTTTTTTTCACCTCCCTTCAAATCGTCTTTTCTTTCTTTAAAAAAAAAAAATTGTATTTATTTTAAGCATGAATCGACTCAGCGGCAGCAGCGCGAGCGCAGTTTTGTGAACGTGCACGACGGAGGAAAAGAGAAATTGTTATAAAAAAAAAAAAACCAGAGGATGATGAGGAATTTGTCGGGTTTCCTGTTTGTACCCGCGTTATGGGGACTCGCATTCGGGGGATCACCGAGCGTCCAAATCGGTGAGCATCACGTTGTGTTCAGATAATGCACAGAAAAATTAAAATAAATTAAATAAAATAAAATAGAAGAAAAGGTTTGGATTGAATCCCGTTCTTCATCACTGAGACTGGGCCGGATGGAGGGATGGAGGGATGGAGACTGGCAGCCTGTGGCTATTTTATATCCCCATCATCTGCTGTCATGTTTATTTTATCTTGGTGTTACAATGTATATAACAATGATTATAATTGCTATAACATTTGGCCCCTGTGTGTGTGTGTGTGTGTGTGTGTGTGTGTGTGTGTGTGTGTGTGTGTGTGTGTGTTTTGATGCCCTCAGGGGGCCTGTTTCCGCGCGGTGCGGATCAGGAGTACAGCGCATTTCGGGTCGGGATGGTGCAGTTCGGCACGGCCGAGTTCCGCCTCACCCCGCACATCGACAACCTGGAGGTGGCCAACAGCTTCGCCATCACCAACTGCTGTAAGTCTCCAGCCTTCAAACTGGATATTTTTCTTCTTTAGGTTTGGAAAGCAGGCGTGATTTACCTGCCCTGGAGATTTACGCATAAATATTTTACGCACTGGATCGACTGTGCGCAATTCCTCTCCCTCTCCTCCTCATCCTCCTCCTCTTCCTCCCCGCAATCCACCTGCTCACTATGAGAACCAAGTAAAAAAAAAAAAAAAAGGATTCTCCTCCCAGAATTCCATGTTCCCTATTAGTAGCCTGTGCGTGGCATTTCTCAGCCTGTCCAGCATCTCAGGATGATGGACCGCCCCGAAGGACTCCTCTGCGTGTGCTGCGGGAACGCGCCTGAAGAGCGCGCTCCCGAGCCGCGTTATCAATTAACCCCTGTGTTTATTCACACGGCCGCCTCCGTGCTGACTAACTGGAGGAACATATTGGGCCATGTGGAGGTGTTGAATAGGTGTGGGCTGAACCTCAGCTCCGTCCCAAATGCCCGCCTAGTGCACGCCCTTTTGCACATCATTGGCCTGAAACCCCACATAGAGCACTTATGTAGGGGGGGATTGTGTGATAATTGCTGCGTGAGCAAGTCGGATTTGGTTTCCATGGTAACAATGGATAAGACCGCAGCCCTTTTTTTTTGCACAGTGTAGACACACCGTACATCCGAAGTGGTAGCTCACTGAATAAGATGTTGAACTTCTGATTGGAAGGTAATGGGTTCAATATTTATAAAATATTTTTGGTCTCAATGTCACAATGATTATACAATTCCACATTCATTACTCTAACAAAGATTAGACAAGCTGGGGTCAGAGCACAGGGTCAGCCATGATACAGTGCTCCTGGAGCACAGGGGGTTAATGGCCGTGCTCAAGGACCCCAAGATCAATACCCCAAAGCCTTAACCTCTGAGCTATCATTTCCACAAGACTTTGTGCATGACTGTGGGAGATGCAGTGGCTGAGCTGCGCTATTGGAAAAGTTTGTGCCTGCTTACTTCTTTTTTTTTTTTTTTTACCCTTTTGTAATTTGCAATGTTTTTTTGCCTTTTATGAAGTTCAGATCTGGGCGTGATGTAAAATCAGCCATGCTGTGATGTACAAAAATATTAGCATAACCAATTTAAAACACGTATGAGCTGTAGATCGATTTTTTACTACAAGATTGTTAAAAATCATTAACGTGATCCAGATGTGGCGTTATGTTGTTGGAAATCGGTTTCGAGATTTCTATAGGAAATGCACCAGAAAGTGTTCGTTGATGACGATCGTGACGGTAAAACTGTTCAGGCTTGTTTGTGGCTCTCTAGGCACAAAAACACGTGCAAAAGAAGAAAAAAACACTAGTAACTAGTTACGTTTCATGTCATATAACACGTTATTTTCTGTTATCGCTCACGCTGTACCAGGTATAAACATCGTTATTTCATCATCACCAGCGTCCCTTTAATTACCAGAGACTCCTTCCATCAATGCTAAATATATTTCCTTACAAAAAGTGTAGTTACACGTGACAAATCTTAAATTGGGTTGCGTTCTGGCTGAACTTAACGGTTCATAAATGTTTCAACAACTTTTCTCATATTTTTTTTTCACTTCCCTGACTGTTGTTTTGTTCCTTCAAAAACTCACATGTACAAACTCTTTGTGAGATTTTCGGACACGTCACTGTACACTGGCCGTGTGAAGATTCCTGAGTTCCTGAGGATCATTCTGATCCTGGTCTATAGGGACCGGTTAAACCTCAAGGCTGAAGAGCAGCCAGTAGGAACCGATGACCCGTGCCACATGGTTCAAGATGGGCTCTTATTAATATTTAAGAAATAAGGACCAGAAACATAAAAAAATTGCGCCCACTGCGTAGGAACAAAAAGACATTGTGAATTGTTTTTCTATGGACAAAACATATTGGGACACCTGACTTTTCCAGTCACATGTGGTTCTTCATCGAAGTGTTAGCACAGAGTTGGAGGCACACAATTGTATATGTGTCTTTGGATGCATTAGCATGAAATGTTCCCATTAGTTGAACTAGGAGACCCAAACCTGTTTCAGCATGATCATGTTTCTGTGCACAAAGCCAGCGTCATGAAGATCTAAGAGAGTTTTTCCTTGCCACAGTCACCACGGCTGCTCATCAGGGATAAATACACACCATTCACCTCAACTGTTGATTTCTGTGAAGCTGCTTTGGGACAATGTCTGCCGTGAAAAGCGCAATAGAAATAAACTTGACTTGACTTGGGTTGGATTGGAAGATCTTCAGGGATCTCCAGCTATAAAGCTCAATCCCTATTGAACACCATCAGGATGTATCTCAGGTAACAAATAAAGCACTTGCTGTAATTAGTAATCGATCAGAGATAAAGTAGTGTGTGTGTGTGTGTGTTTGTGATACAATCAAATTCCATTCACCTCCAGCAGTAATACAGATCATCTTCTGCTCACCAGCTTCTTGTTTTCTGCCTCTTGAAACTTGTCGAAAAAGTGTGAACACTGGAGACGCCTTTCATCAAGGCTTAATTGTTATTCTCACTTTGTTGTAGGAGCAATTAAAATTTTTTAGCACCTTCTGACCAATCAGGAGCAAGAATTCCACAGCGTGGCTTGAGGAACACGCCCACATTTGTAAGCCCAGCGTCCGTGAACAAAACATGAGTCATGTAGGTTTGCAGTGAAGGACTGCGTCTCTGGCATGCCACATCCACTGCACCATGTCCTCATACTGCCACGACTGCTACGTCTCATTAACATGAATGGCAAACACACACACACACACACACACACACACACACACACACGTGCAAGTGCTTACAATAGCTATGAAGTACATATACATTTGAACATTTGTTGATAGCAGAGGGAACAGATATGGAGGTGAACGCATAAAGCCCACAGCTATGACCATGCAGTCGAACAGCATTGTGGGTAATGTCAGAAACGTGACACTTTTTACATTTTTCGCCGTCAGGCATATTTTTCTTCATTCCTGCTGCATGTGAACGAAGCACCAAGAGGAATTAAAACAAATGAAGAATTATTTGCTTGTCATTCATCGCCATAACGACGTCGCTTCATATTCCAACGCCGTTACGCCCCGTATGACATTAAAGCTTCGTGGCAGTTCGGTGTCCAACATCTGTTCCCCCCTGTTATCCATTACCCTAATATTTATGAAGCCTGTCAGAGACTAAATATTCTGCGCACACACACACACACACACACACACACACACACACACACGCACACACTTGCTATTAAAAGCACCTGCTGCAGTTCCACTTGGCTATTATTCATTATACCCGAGCACCTTATATTTTATTCTTCTACAGTGCATGAATCATGGATCTTACACTCTGCCTCGCGTTTCATGTCGCGTCTCAGCGACAAGACTTATTGGAAAAACATACACACACACACACACACACACACATGATCATGTGAAACAGTCGATTTATTTAATCCATGTCTTTATATCTGAAAAGAACACGTTTGATGGAAAGTGTAAACTAATATTGGCAAAGTTTCTTGTGTTTGTCGTATTCGAGATCGTCTGCACAGCTGATACCAGGATTAACAAGCTCGAGAGTCGGTTTCGTGTCCTCTTTTTCAACATCCCATTAAACACCGAGTCCCCATTTCCTGTTCTAATAAGCTTCAGTCTTCTGGGAAGAAGTTCCACCTGATTTTGCGGAGATTTGTTTGGGATTTCATTCAGACACAAGTGTGTTAGTAAAGTCAGGTACCGATGAAGGTGATGTGCGGAGGTTCCTAGGGCGCAGTCAGCGTGAAACATTCATCCCAAAGGTGTTCAATAGTGTTTGGAGCTCTGTGGCAGAAGATCTTCCACACACTTCCAACCCATGTGAAGTATATCTTCATGGAGCTGGCTTTGTGCACACGATTGCACTGTCATGCTAAGAGAGTTTTGAGTCTATGATACAATTGTGTGCCTCTAAATTTGCACTGGCAGTTTGAGGAAGAACCACATATGGCTGGAGAAGTCAGGTGTCCTAATCCCCTGGATGTCTCAATTCAGTGTCTCCATTTTCCAAATGTTCGAACCCCAGAGCTACAAAATGAAAACAAACATGGAAGGGTGGAAGATGAGCTGATGTTTTTTTCCTCGTGGTGTTTTAGAGAGTTATTCTTGGCTCGCTCGCTCGCTCATTAGGGATCTGCACACTATGTGCTGGTGGTTTGTTAAAAGGGTTAAGCAAATAAAAGTCGCTGCTTGAGACTGCAGCATGAGCACTGATCAGCATATCAAAATACTGTATCTCATGTGTCCTTCCTCACATCCCACAGTCTATACGTGTACGTGTGTGTGTGTGTGTGTGTGTGTGTGTGGAGGGAGAGAGAGCGTGTGTGTGTGTGTGTGTGTGTGTGTGTGTGTGTGTGTGGAGGGAGAGAGAGAGAGAGTGTGTGTGTGTGTGTGTGTGTGTGTGTTTGTGTGTGTGTGTGTGTGTGGAGGGAGAGAGAGCGTGTGTGTGTGTGTGTGTGTGGGTGGAGAGATCGTGTGTGTGTGTGTGTGGAGGGAGAGAGAGCGTGTGTGTGTGTGTGTGTGTGTGTGTGTGTGTGTGTGTGTGGAGGGAGAGAGTGCGTGTGTGTAAGCATGTCCCATCGCATAAATATTCACACCGATCCATGCAGGGGATTTGTTGCTGAAGACAGAATGAGAAACGTGCGAGTGTGCACTTACTCTCCTACAGACAGCCTCCCAGTCCAACAATCAGCAATCACCTTCAGAGAGAGAGAGAGAGAGAGAGAGAGAGAGAGAGAGAGAGAGAATAAGACAGATTAAAAAGGGTAGAGAGAGAGGGATGGGTGAAAAAATAAAGAGACAGTGGGGAAAGGATGAGAGAGAGAGAGAGAGAGAGAGAGAGAGAGAGAGAGAGAGAGAGAGAGAGAGAGTAAAACAAGTGACAGAAAGGTTAAAAAACACAGGGAGAGAGAGACAGAGTTAGCAAATAAGGGGTTAAAATGAGAGAGAGAAAATGGAAAAGTGTGAGAGAGGTGAAAAACCGAGAAAGATTGAGAGAAAGAGAGATAAAATGTGGTAGAGAGAGAGAGGTAAAAAAAATATATATAGACAGAAAGAGTGAATGAGAGAGAGGTGAAAAAATCGAACAAGAGAGGTGAAAGAGAGAGAGGGAGACACACAGAGAGAGAGAGAGAGAGAGAGAGAGAGAGAGAGAG
>MU545793.1:2290644-2295644 GCA_024362625.1 Silurus asotus
GGGAGACACAGAGAGAGAGAGAGAGAGAGAGAGAGAGAGAGAGAGAGAGAGAGAGAGAGAGTAACTGGGGCTATAAAAGACTGAGAGAGGAAAAGGGACAGGGGAGGTGAAGGTGAAAGAACAGAGTGAGAGGTGAGAGGAAAAGAAAGGGTTAGAGAGTGATATAAAAAAGAGAGAGTTAGAGAAGGGGTATAAAAGAAAACGGGACAGAGGTACAGGTGAAAAAAGAAAGAGCCACAGGGAGAAAAAAGAGAGAGAAGGGGGACAGAGTGAGTGAAAGGTGAGAGATGCACAGAGAGACTTTTTGACGTATTATAATCCTTCATTTGAACTAAATAAATAAATAGATAAATAAATCAAATGATAAATACATATAAATAAAATCAGACATGACAGTTAAAGGAAATCAGGTCTGGAGAAGATTTGGATTTTGTCACAGTCTGCATTTTGTGTTATTTGTTTTTTTATAATGTAGGCCATTTTAGCCTGCCCCCAAAAATAAAATGAATTAGTTGCCACATAAACCTGTTTCTCCTGACGTTCTTAAAAACCAGAACAAAACTCTGAAAAGTCAAATTTACATTAAAACACCTTCAAATACATTTTAAACGCTCAAATAGCGACTGTAGCCTGAAGCAGTGAGTAAAAGCGTCAAAAACAGTTTCTCTCTGTGAACAGAACGAACAGACCTGTAAAACATCAGGGTTTAAAATACAAATAAACGAGTTCACAGAGATGATGCAGTGTAAACTCCTCCACTGAAGGTCCACCCTCCCACTCAGTGTATTCTTATTTAAAACCTTAACACAGGCCCTGTAGAGCAGCTTTCCTGTCACTGTCCCAAAGTTCATTTCCCTTTCACCCCTGCACTCCAGGAGGGGTCCTCCACACCTGTCGAGGTCAGGAGCGCTCTCCAGCTGGGAAAATAGTTGCTCCTCCTCCTGAACATGCTCCTCTGGACCTTCTGCGATGTAGGCGCTGGTTGAGGATCGCAGAGACTGGAGTCCTATATGTGCTGCCAGGTCCTCCCCTCGTGACATGTCTGCCCCTCTGACGTTCACCAGCTCCCAGAGTGTGACGATCTTTCAGGAGATCAGAGCTCTGAAGAGTGCGGGGGTGGTCGCACCAGAGACGTCCAGCCGACTTCTATAGACTAGGGGCTCCTCCAGCAGCCAGTGTAGCATTCCGTATTTTATTTTATTTAACTTTCAAAAAGTCAGTGGTAAAAATGGTAATCCAGAGAAATACAATACATTTGTGTCTATTAAAAACAAAGTTCTGTCCAGTCCCAGTCCTTCCACCTGTTTAAAAGTCCACTGGCTGCTGTCCTCCATACCAGGTTCCTAGGCCCGGTTAGGAGTTTCTGAATGAACAGTAGGCGAAAGGCTGCAGTTCTGCTGGCGAGATGAACCAGCCCTTGCCCCCCTTCCTCCGTGGGCAGATGAAGGACACTGTGGGATCCAGTGCAGTGCGCTTACAACTGCTCAGTCTGCCCTTGATGTGCTCTACACTGCCTTCCAAGTTTTTATTTCAAAACTCATAACTCCCCAGGTAGACACCCAAGTATTCAAAACCACCTTCTCTCCACACCAGGCCTCCCAGGAGTCTCGTCTCCCCTCTTCCCCACTTCCCAACTAAAACTGCTTCACTGTTTCCCCAGTTTACTGTTGCTGATGATAGAAAAATCAAAGTCTTTTAAAACATCAATTGAAACATTCACCTCAGACTGGGATCCCACCATTACAGCCAGGTCATCTGAGTACGCTGACAGGTAAAGTAACACATTAGCGTGTGGAATATTAAAACCAGAAAGTCGATTTCTCAGGGTGATTAATTTGAGGTTTGATTGCTAGAGTGTACAGCATTCCTGACAGTGAACAGCATTGTCTTATACCTCTGTACACTCTAAAAGGGCACATAAACCACCATTAACCTTCAGTACACTTCTAATCTCACTGTACAACACCCTGATCATTGCTATGAAACCAGAGTTAAACCCAAAGCTTTTCAGCACCTTCCACAAGTATTCATGCTCAACCCGGTCTAAAGCCTTTTCTTGGTCTACGAAAATTAGACCAGTCTTTAAGCCCAATAGCCTGGAGACGTCCAAAATGTCACGAATTATGTACACGTTATTAAATATCGACTGCCAAGCACACAGTACGTCTGGTCATGGTGAATGATCTGCTCCATCACCTTCGTCAGTCTCGAGGCTAATGCTTTTGACAGCATCTTGCAGTCAGTGCACAGTAGTAACACGGGGCACCAGTTCTTCAGGTGGGTCAGGCCTCCCTGCTTTGAAAGCAGGGTCAGAAGGGCTCATGGGAGCTGACCACCCTTTACACTGTCCTGTCGGACTTCCAGCACAGAAAGCATTGAAGAACTTGGCAGGGAGACCATCTATTCCTTGCGCCCACCCGTTCTCCATGCCTTGGAGATCAGTGACAGCTCATTCTCTTCTAAAATGTTTTATGTCATAGACGAACTTACTTTTTGACTGACAAATTTTTCTGCCACTTGGATGTTCTTAAAAACTCTTTTATGTTTTCAGGACTTTAAAACAGGTTTAACGGTTCCTCCTGTGAGTCTGGATTAAAAACTAAATCTGACATTGTGTCTACGCTGTCTGATTCATATCTTCATATGTTTCTTTGCCTGCTTTTTGCCTTGTCCAATACCTCGCTTCTTAGTCAGCACTTTAAAAAGGGGCTCATCTTCCATCTCCACATCTCCCCCATCCCCTTGCACTGGTGTAGTGGCCAGTGTTTCCTGGCGGCAGCGCTGCATGCCGGTGCAGTCCACTGGGACATTTTCGGGTTCACATGATTTTTCTGGGTCTGGTTCAGCCGAGCAGGGCTTCTCCCAGTTCAGTTCAGCCGAGCGGGGCTTCTCCCAGTTCAGTTCAGCCGAGCGGGGCTTCTCCCAGTTCAGTTCAGTCGAGCAGGGCTTCTCCCAGTTCAGTTCAGCCGAGCGGGGCTTCTCCCAGTTCAGTTCAGCCGAGCGGGGCTTCTCCCAGTTCAGTTCAGCCGAGCAGGGCTTCTCCCAGTTCAGTTCAGCTGAGCGGAGCTTCTCCCAGTTCAGTTTAGACAAGCGGGGCTTCTCCCAGTTCAGTTCAGCCGAGCAGGGCTTATCCCAGTTCAGTTCAGCCGAGCAGGGCTTCTTCCAGTTCAGTTCAGCCGAGCGGGGCTTCTCCCAGTTCAGTTCAGCCCTCACGTGTTCTACATGCCACGCTCACCCTTACCCACGCATGCGCAGAGAGAGAGAAAAAAAGAGAGAGAGAGAGAAATATATAGAGAGAGAGAGAGACAGAGGTGAATAAAGACAGAGACCGAATAAGAGAAAAAGCAGGAGCATGAGTGAAAGGTGAGAGAGAGAGAGAGAGAGAGAGAGAGAGAGAGAGAGAGAAATGAGGTGTAAATGAGTTTGTTTAGTGGGTGCTGTGGGTATGTGATGCACCAGAGAGAGCGGGAGAGAAGGAATGACACACGTCGGCTTTATAAAGGCCATTCCCCTCGAACGTGGGATGAAAACCAAACACACACATGCACACAAATCTCTCTTTCATTTCCACTCTGCTCCAGAGGTCAATATGAATGTAAAGTGTTCTTGATTCTGATTGGTCAGCAGCTGCAGGTTTATTTTCCATAGTAACAGTGTACTGATCAGGGAATAAGAACAGTTTTTCCTGGGCACGTTCCGGTTAATGGACGACTTGGCTATGTTTAGGCGTGCAGCATTAGCTGTAATTACAACGTATTTCCTCGATAGCGGAGCAGTTACTCCGAGCTCGTACGTAAAATCTCGGACGTTCAGTGGAGCGTTCCTTACATGCAAAGTGAACAGAAGCTGAAATTCGAAGGCTTAGTTGAAAATCCGGTGCGGTGGACGGCTGCCAGAAAGTCTGTGGCCTGTAGATATCGCCGCTTTTGTATCGGATGCGCCGTCAGCCTAAAATAAAGTCAGGATTTTAGCACCTGCTCGTGTTCTTTTTATGTGTGTTGTCTTTACTGGATTTCACATCAATGAAGAGCACTTTTTCCGCCAGCTCTCTCACAGACGGCTTGCACAAGAGCGAGCAGGTTTTACGAATGATCATCCGTTTGCTCTTTTTTTTTTTGTACCAGAAACTGTTACGCTTTCTCATCCTATCACTTCGGTTCATGCCAATTTTCTGTCTTTGTCCCAGATCTTTACAAACCTCATTATAAATCATTATAGATCTTTTTTTCATAAAATAAATGTGACAGTTAGAGCAATTTAATAATAATAATAATAATAATAATAATAATAATAATAATAATAAACCTTATTTGCTAGCCTTAACTCTTTTAGAATCGCTGACTCACATTTTAATTTATTTTTGTCCATGGATATGCTTTCAATTATTCCAAATAGTCCGTTTATTTTATTTCATAGCATTTCTCACGGGTGTGCTAATTCTAGGAGTGTCTGTTTACATTGGAGTTTCTACCCAATCAGATTTCCAGGGTCGAAGGTAGTTCCCATAAGTTCTTCAGATTTTGAGTTACTGAGGCCCTCTGGCAGGCGTCCAATCATGTCAGAGAGCGCACTAGTCAAAGCTCGCAACCCGTATCTGTAGCAAACTGCACAAGCTCAAATAATTTCATGTGGATTTAATAGCTGTTTTTTCATTCCACATTTGCTGACAGAGGAGAAGAAGGACATTTACAAGACGCATTTTTCAAGAAAAGCGGGACATCATGAGAAAAGGCCACCAAAACAGTTCAAAACAGCTTTTTCATGAACCATTTATACTTTTCCTGTAGAATTTGCACAAAATCACTCAATTTGCCTTCAGTATGAATCCCCAGGGAAACTGTAATGCACAGAAAAATGCACAAAAACGTATGTAATGAGCTTAATATCGATGCTATGTATTTTGGAGGTGCAGCTGCAGTGGCTACAGTGGAAGGAGACGTGTTAAATTGTGTTCATTGGGTTTCTCACTGTATGACATTCCTGTGTGTGATGCAGCGCTC
>MU545793.1:2300644-2320644 GCA_024362625.1 Silurus asotus
TAAATGAATTCCACCATTAAAAGATCGCTACATCTGGCCCTGGATAGGGATGATGGCAGGAGAGAGAGGATAAAGAGAAAAGAGCGTCAGAAGGCTTGACTTATTTGGACTTGTTGTGAGTTGTGTGCACAGTGCCGCTTGTTCATGAACTGAAACATAAGATGAAACATGGCATTAACATTCAAGCATTTTTTCTTATGTTAAATATTTTGTTTAAATGTAAAACAATAAATATTTGTTTCAGAATACTGTCGTTGTTCTGTAAAGTTTCATCTGAGCCAAGGGTATGTATAAAGTGTCTGGATTAAGGTTTTATTAAGGCTGATATCTGGAGCCAACTTGTTAGGTCCTATATAGGACCAGAATCGGGCCAGCTATAGTCATACATTTGGCTGAGATATGGCTCAGCATGGGTTATATATGGCCTAAGTTCTGGCAGCCAGAATAAGTCATGTAGCGTAATTCATTGCTGTATTTGGGCCAAGTGGAAGTAGGTTGTGTGGCCCATCGCAATTTTTCTATGTAGACTATAGTGGGGCATTTCTGTAACACAATCTAGCTAGCTTTGTGGCACATTTTCTAACATGGTATAGCTAGCTACATTTGCTAGACATTTTGTAGCATGATTAAGCTAGTTAGCTTTGTGGAACAGTCTGTAAAATGATCAAGCTTGTTAGCTTTTTGGGACATTTTGTCACATGATCTGACTAACTAGTTGTGTTGTGTAATGTTTTACAACTAATTGTCATATGTTATTACACTATTAAACTAGCTTGCTTTGCGGTGGAATGTTTCTTAATATTAGCTAGCTAGGTTTGTCATGGTAGCTAGTTCTCATGTAAGGTTGTAAACAATCTCGTGCTAGCTAGTTTTATTTTGATACAGTTTAGTTTTTTGATATATGTTGTCTAGCTAACTTTATTTACATTTCATGTCAACCAAATTGCTCTAGCATTTCCCCCCAACCTTTATTGTGAAATCTTTTGTGAGATTAGCAGGTTTTTATTGTGGTCCAATGTGCTGATCTGTAGGAACTTTTGGACACGTCACTTTTTGTATTTATGGGTCAGTACATCTTTCTGGAACAACAGGGATCTCGGACCATCAGGAGGTTCATGCTGAGCCTACTCAGTGTTTTTTTTTTCACTTACACAGTCATCATTACTTTATGTTGGATAGTCAGGCAAAAAAACAAACAAACATATGAACAAACACAGGTAAATAGAACATTTGGTTTATATTCAAATTATATTATTCAATTATATTATATTTATATTTCCATTACTGTGCCTAAGAAGTTTTCTGGGAAAATGTTGTATTAGATTTTAAATTGTACTTGTGAAAATTTGTGTGAGATTCATTAAGCCACAAGAGTGTCAGTAAAGTACTGATGTAGGTGAAGTGGAGGAGGTGCAGAAAAATGGCAGCAGGTGCTTTGGACTGAAGAGTCCAAATCTGAAATATTTGGTAACTGGTACAATAATGAGTGTCTGCAAGCAACAATGAAGCATTGTAGAGGTTCCTTGCAAGTTTGAGACTAAATTTCTGCAAATGGAGTTGGTGAATTGGTCAGGATTATGTTTTTTCCAATGCAATACCATCGGGGAGGTAGCAGAACAATGACCACAAACATACTGCCAATGTCATTAAGAACTATCTTCAGAAGAACCAGTCATGGAAGTGATAGTTTTGGCCTCACCAGAGCCCTAAACTCACTATCATCGAGTCTGTTTGGAATTACATGGAGAGACAGGAGGATTTAAGGCAGCCTACATCCACAGAAGATCTGTGCTCAAGGAACAAAAGACCTGCCGAGTTAAAAACTGTGTGCAAGTGTACCTAGGATGTTGTTGCTGTTGCAGGTAAAGGGTGCGTCAATCAAATACTGACTTGATTTGGATTTTCCTTCAGTTTAAATTCCAATTTGTTAACTGATAAATATATCAAATACAAATATTGTACATATGCTAATTATCATGAATATGCTAATTATCATGAATCTGCACCACATGTGGGAAGTCACGTGACTGTGATATGACATGCGACTGTCTGCTTCCATGAACACAGAGAAACAAGATGTTTCAGACAATAGTCCATTATCAGCAGTGTAAGTAAAGTGCTCCTGGCTGCAAAGCTTTTAAGTCGGTGGACATTTTGCTTTCTAAAAGATTTATCTGGTTCCCTATTTGGTAGGAAAGAGATCCAGGAGAACCAGAAAGAGAAATGAATAATAAAAACAGCAAATTGTTTTACACAAACCCGTACAAGAGGATGGAAAAAATGCCTCATATTGGTGCTTATTAATTAATTTATTGTTTATTTAGTCATCATCAAGTTATAAGAGATGGTCTACTGGCTACAGATGAAGATCAGCTTTTCAATAATCCATTCATGCCCATTAGAAGGTTTTTGATGCATTTCAAGGCCAATTCCATCTAGCACGGATTAGATCCAAATTGATGCTATCAGTCTAAAGCCGTTTTTCCCAGATTAAGCCTCCTCATATGCTGTTGTTGAGCCTCTGCAGTGTGTAATTGGGTTGTGAAGAAGCGACGCAGGCCGTGTCAGAGTGCCAGCGGTCGTGTGTTGATTATGCAGATGTAGCGACGAGCAGTGCACCGGACTTGCATGCTAATGAAATTATAAGAAGGAGAAATTGATTAGTAACCAGTCCGACTGTCTCTTGGGTTTATGGGCTTTTTTGTTGCAGAACGAGAGAATGTGAAAAAAAGAGGAAGGCAGGAAGATAAATATAAGTCTTCATCAACATTCCTGAGGTCTGAAATTCAAGATGGTTTAATACTTAATACATTGATATATAAAGCTTGAGATGGCTTCATTCAATGCCTATTTTTTTCATCTCCAAACTGCTACTACAAAGTTGGAAGGACACAATCGTATAGTAACCGAGCTCCATGAAGATATGCTTTACATGGTTTGAAGTTGGAAATCTCCTTCTATAAAGCTCTGAACTCAACCCTACTGAACACCTATTGGATTCTTCACCCTTGCGACTGTGAATCTCACACACATCTCCACAAGCATCATCCAAAATCTTGTGGAACCCAGAAGAATGAAGGTTATTGTATAAGCAAATTGGGACAACATTTCTAATGGGATGTTCAAAATGTTAAGATGTCGGACTTCTGAATGGAAGATGATGAGTTCCCACCATCACCAATCGTCCACTGCTGAGGCCCTTGAGCAAGGCCCTTAGCCCTCAAGTGCTTGGTTGAATAAATGAGATCATTGTAAGTTGCTCTGGATCAGGACGTCTACTAAATGCCATTAATGTACATTTCTACTGATTATAGATTTTTGTTTGTTGTATATATATTAATATATACATCAAGTGCACGTAGATGTTAAAGGCTTTAAAATAGCACTTAATCCAGCACAGTGTATTATTTCTCTTCTTTTTGCTTGTACATAATATACTGAAGAGAGTCGAGGTGATGAATGAGTGGGATGGAGGCTAATTAATCATGACTAATGATCAAATTTGTAGCATTTTGAAGCTAGTCTAAGGTCGGATTAGCGGCATTCTCTGAACATGGCAACGTGTTTACAACAGTTGTGGATTAATTAATACTTTTAAGTATTTAAACATTCTGTTTTTAGCTACAGTGATGCTCAGGTCTGTAGGGATGTCTCTAACGTTTTCTAGCTATATTGAAGTTGCAAGATGCACCATTTTCCAGTATCCCGCTTGCTAGAGCTACGAAGTTCTTCTTTATCTACGTTTAAGAATTAGCTGACTGATGCGCTATTCGTGTGAATAATGAAACACTCTTCCTGACGCTAATCTCTCCCTGTACAGTATGAGTTCAGTTGTGCCTTAGTCGTTTGGTAGCTCTCGCTGTGTTTCTTTCAGCGTTATTTTTTTTCTTCTTCTTCTCTGTAATGGCGTCGATTGAGCTTTTGCCTGCTTGGGGCCCCTGTGTTTAGCCCACACAGCCGGACTATTTAAAACCTAATGAGTCCAGTCGATGCATGCAGCTGCTCGCTACAGATCCACGAGCGACTCATCCGGCTGAACCCACACACACCCAACCGGTGTACCGAGAACCATAGAGCCGCTGGATCAGCCGCCTGTAGCCCAATCTGTGCTGCTCTAAAATGCGAAGGAGAGTTTTCTAACAGTGGAATTAAATGTAGGAGATTCAACGGGTGAATTGAAAATACAGTGAGACATCTAAAGCTCAGTCAATGGTGCAATTCATAAGAAATAACTGAAGCCTACAGAGAGGAGTTTATACAGTGCTGGGAAAGAAAATCTGAACTGTATTGTTGTTTCATTCTTTTTCTTTTATTTTTTTTCTTTTATTAATTTAGGATTTTTAACATTTACAAATGCATGTAAAAAATATTTTTTTTTAAAAACCCCAATGAATT
Organism: Silurus asotus; assembly: GCA_024362625.1. NCBI lineage: Eukaryota > Metazoa > Chordata > Actinopteri > Siluriformes > Siluridae > Silurus > Silurus asotus. The sequence goes on from MU545793.1 coordinate 2,305,040, forward strand.
ATAATATTTATTTGAATTATAATATTTATTAAAAAAATATATACATATTTTTTTTTTTTTTCGGGGTTCATTTAAGCAAATCATTACACATGACATTTATTTATTCAAAATGAACATTCTCAACTAATTTACACTCTATAGACAAAAGTATTGGAACACCTGCCTTTTCTAGCCATATTCAAATTTTCACCATATTCACCAAACTGTAAATATGAAGTGGTCCACAATTGTATATGATGTCTGATGTCACAAAGTAAAAATCTAGTGGAGCATCTTCCTGTAAAAGTGTAAGAGAATAAAAGTGCAAATGGGGACTAAATGTGGTATATGATGTTTAAAAAGCATGGACCTTTGTACATGGATTGTACAGTATTTGCATAAAGCTGCTTTATATATAAAGCTTTGGACCGGCACTAAGGCTTGTGCAACCCTAATGGCTGGGGTTGGTTTCCTGACCAGGGATCGAACCCGGGCCGTAGCGGTGAGAGCGCCGCATCCTAACCACTAGACCACCAGGGAACCTATAGCACAGATCATATAATTGTTATATTTAGAAACAGCAGTGCACTTATTACACTGTATAATATGGTTCCTACATGGTTCTGGACCCAAATGACAGTTTGTTTTCGTTTTTTTTTTTCTCTCTTCTATCAGTTTGTTCGCAGTTTTCCCGGGGCGTCTACGCCATCTTTGGCTTCTACGATAAGAAGTCCGTGAACACCATCACGTCGTTCTGCGAGACGCTGCACGTGTCATTCATCACGCCGAGTTTCCCCGCTGACGGCTTCAACCAGTTTGTGCTGCAGATGAGACCCGACATCCGAGGCCCTCTGATCAGCCTGGTCGAGTATTACAAGTGGGAGAAGTTTGCATATCTGTACGACAGTGATAGAGGTACACACACACATACACACACACACAAACACACACACATATGCATTAACGTATCAAATTGCTTGTCCTATTCATTAGCACCAATTCACTCCTCACTCCTCAGAGACACTTCCTGCGGTCAGAAGTGGATATAGTGTACAGAAAATGATACCACTTAATTGTTCTCTCTTTCATTCTCTATCACTCTCTCGCTCTCTTTCTTACACACACACACACACACACACACACACACTTTCTCTTTACTTGTCATCCTCACTCAATCACATTTATCGTTGCCATGGAGAAGTGCCACAGTAGGCCCGATCAGAGCAGCGTGATCGTCCTCGAGGTCACAGCAGTGCTGTAATGGATGACTAGCGCTGAATGTGTTACTAATGCAATGCTGCTCCATGTCATTCCACTGTGTAATTATGAGCGTGTGTAAAACAGTCATTACAGGGTGTGTTAGCGTGAGTCCTTCAGTCTAACGAGGTCCAAAAGGTAAAATATGATGAGTGCAGACTGTTGGGAAATTAGAGCCGAGCGTATTGTTGTTCTCACAATCCATTTACGCCATTATCCAGAGCGATTTTTAACATTTACAGCTAAGCAGCTGAGGGTTAAAGGCTGGTGGTGTTGGGATTTGAACTCATGACCTTTTAATCAAAACACCATCAGCTTGACCACTGAGATATTGCTTTTCACTAACGCTGCCACCTGTAGGTGTGAACTTTTCAGATGACTATTTAATCCGTGTGACATGGACATGGACACGCAGCTAAATAAAATGTTCCATGACATTCGAAAGTAGTTCATTACTTGGAACAATGATAGAAAAAAACAGGTGTCAGCATTTAAGCGCATGAGGGTCTTGTTTGGGCTCCTGTTGGGGGTTTATGTGAGGAATTTGTGATGAGGGTCTTGTCGAGGGTCCTGCTGGGGATTCATGTTGGGGATGTGCATGTCAGAGGATGTGTTTAGGGTCCTTTAGAAGGTTCTGTTGGGGGTTCATGTTGGGATTCATGTTAGGCATCATCTTGAGGGTCCTGTTGGGGGTTGTGATGACAGTCTTGTTGAGGGTCCTTTTGGGAGTTTACGTTAGGGGTCCTTGTTGAGGGTCCTGTTATGGATCCTTTTAATAGTTTTGTTCAGGTTCATGTCAGAGGATGTGTTTAGGGTCCTCTTTAGGGTTCTGTTGGGGGTTCATGTTGGGATTCATGTTAGGCATCATCTTGAGGGTCCTGTTGGGGGTTGTAATGAGGGTCTTGTTGAAGGTCCTGATGGGGATTCATGTAAAAGGTTGTGATGTGGGTCTTGTTGAGGGTCCTGTTTGGGTTTTCATGTTAAGGGTTGTGTTGAGGGTCTTGTTGAGGGTTATTTTGGGGTTTATTTTAGAGGGATGTGTTGAGGGTCCTGTTGAGTTAAGGGTTATGTTGAGGGTTCTGTTGTGGTTCTGTTGGGGATACTTTTTCGGGGTTGTGCTGAAGGTGTTATGGGTTGTGTTAGTGGGGTCGGGTTGAGGTCTATTAGATGCTGTGCTAGGGGTGCTGTTGGGGATTGTGTTGAGCCATTTGATGAGTATTCATATCACAGAAAATTGCTGCAGTATCCTTATGTAACTCCTTATATTATACTAAGCACAAGGATGTGTCATACATTCGCTGCCTTCGCCCTCCTCCATTTTAATCTGTTCCTCAGCTCAAGTGCACACCTGACTCAAGCTGGTAATTAGCGAATGACCTAAATTACAAGCAGGCAAATGTATTAAACGTATCCTGAAATTCCAGGGTTTTGATAGAAGAGCTTTTATTAGAAAAGCTCTAGTGGATTGTCCATCGAGCAAACCTAACGGTGGGTAAAATAACACAAAAAGAAATCATATTAGGTTGCTTGATGACATTTCCATGACACATGATATCTAACAGTATATATGTAGGGTCGTTCACAAACTGCCTGCAAAACACTAGCTATTAATTATATTGATTCCCTGAGCTATGAGTATCTCCAGGCCAAAGGCAACGCTTAGGCTTAAGCGCCCTACAGCTCTCTTGGGATTCAAACTGACAACATACTGATAAAGAACAACGATGCTATGATGCAAAATTTTGAATTCAGGCTTTCACTCAGAGGAATACATACTTCCCAGAGAGACCTAGATATGTAATCATCCGTGGTCTTTAATCTGAAAAAAGGACGAAAAGAAAGGGAGATGAAAGGGTGTGCAGGAGGTTGGAGTAGATGCGAGGTGGGGGATTGGGGTGGGTGGATTGTAGCAAGAAAGTAGAAGGAGATGAAATACAGTAGGCAAAGGTGCGGATGTGGAAGAACGATGGGAGCGAGATCAAGAAGAGAAAATGACAAATGGAGCGTGCGAGAGAGAGAGAGAGAGAGAGAGAGAGAGAGAGAGAGAGAGAGAGAGAATCCTCCAGGGGGGTTTCTAGCTCGGCTGTGTATTTCCTGAAGGCTGAGGCACATTGCTGGTAATTTAGAACCTCAGTGATTCTGATTGAGTCAGGCTCTGGGCTACATTCTGGTAACGACAAGACCTAATTGAGACAGTTTTAAACGAAGCAGTCAAAATGACGGTTACTTTAATTAAGACTGACGCCAAGTGGGGAGCGTTGCATTAAAGTTAGATATTTATGTCAATCAGATTCTGAAAAAACACGGAATATATGAAAATAAAAGTGTAAGAAGGAACCTTGCATCATAAGAAATATTCCTCGTTTCAAATCTCGCTCTGTTTTAGCTCCTGGAAAATATTTGCTAAAACTAGCTTCATTTAAAGCTAATCTCTAGGATGGTAGCTAGCATACTAACTCTACACCAACCACACAAGGTGCACTGTATGGACAAAAATATTGGGACACCTGAATTTTCCTGCCATATGTGGTTCTTCTTCAAACTGTTACCACAAAGCTGAAGGCACACAATTGTATTAAATGTTTTTGGATGAGGGAGTATGACATTTTCCCTTCACTTCTCTTTAACCAGGAGACCCAAAACTTGATCCATCATGACAGTGACTCTGTGCACAAAGTCATGAAGATACGCTTTACATGTGTTAGATCTCCTGCTACAGACCGCCAAATTTAGTGAACATAATGAATTGGAACGCTGACTTCACATTCACAACACAAACTTCGTCCATGTTGTATATGATTATAAAGAAATGTAGTGAGTGGATAGAAGTAATACTTACGGCATAAAAAAATGAGGATTTGCTGTAAATGTTTGCTTTGCAGCAAAAAAAAAGAAAAAACATTCAGATAACATTCTGAAACTGAGCTGATGAACGTCTCATGCACTTGTGAAAAGTGAAAAGGAGGGCAGAGCCAGTCTTTTGTGTTGTGTGACAGTAGAGAGAAGACTGAGCTCTGCCCTCCTCCCTCAGTCATACGGTATCTTTAAGACATCATTTTGTATTCCTCCTGCAGGCTTGTCCACTTTGCAGGCCGTCCTGGACACGGCGGCCGAGAAGAAATGGCAGGTGACGGCTATCAACGTGGGCAACCTGAAGGACGAGAGGAAAGACGAGGCTTACCGCTCACTCTTTCAGGATCTGGAGAACAAAAAAGAGAGAAGAGTGATCCTGGACTGTGAGCAAGACAAGGTCAAAGACATCATGGAGCAGGTAGGAAGTGCTGCTTGATTTCTGGGGACATAAAATGTATTTAAAGTAGGGATGTGCATCTCCTTAACCGATTTGATTTTCATCTCGACACATAGCCAACGATACGATACACTAAAAATACATATGAAGCAGCTACCGATTCGATGTTATATGATTTACCCCTATTATGATGCAGTGCGGTCCGATTTGGTTTACAATGCGATTCAACAATGCAATACAATGAAAAAAAATTTTTTTATTTCTTTGTTTTAGACAGACAGCAAATAATCAATTAACCTTCTGACTTCTAACGCAAGGCCCTTTCACAAACACGCCTATGCAGCGCAAAAAATCTGAATCTTACCATCCGTAACCTAAAGAAAGAAGCGGCACTGAGTCGGTAAAGCTTTCGTCTCGTTCGGAGAACGGTCAGAACACGTGCTGGAGATGGGACTTTTTCCAGATCTTCATGGAATAATATTACACTGTTAATAGTTAACTTATTCACTTTGAGTGGTTGTATCATATCACACTTTTTCCTCCCATTGTGCTAATATTGTATTTCGCTTGTCTGTTTTTTTTTTTTTCAGGTCATCACAATTGGTCGGCATGTCAAAGGATATCATTACATCATCGCTAATTTTGTGAGTTCATCTCTGGTGTTATATGCTGCTTTAAATGATGTGTTTGTGTGTGTGTGTGTGTATATTTATATTGTAGTGGGGACCAAAAACAGGAATTCCTGTCAAGTTTGAGCTTGGGCTTTATGAGGAAATCTGGTTTTCTTTTTCAAGTTAAGAGAGAAAAATCACATCCCAGTCACAGAGAAATTAGCCAATTATCCAGCTCTTTTATGTAGTAGAGGGCAGACAGTGTATTTCTCAGCGGTTAGAAAGATGGCGTTGGCGGTTTCACGTGTCTCAGATGAAGCACATCCTCCAAATGTTTAAAAAATATTGGGGCATATGTGGTTCTTTGCCAAACTGTTACCACGAAGCGGGAAGCACTTGATCTAGGAGACCCACACATGTTCCAGCATGACACTACATCTGTGCACAAAGAGGAAGATCTGCTATAGAGTTCTGATCTCAACCCTAGTAAACATCTGTGGGATGACTTTTAATGCTGACTGCACCCCAGGCCTCATCACCTCACCTACATCAGTTACTACACCCTTGTGACTGAATGAGCACAAATCTCCACAAAATCTAGTGGAACATCTTCCCAGTAAAGTGGAGTTAATTTAAAAACATTCAGAAATCACATACCAATCTTATGCTCAGGTGTCCAAAAACATTTGGACATAAATTGTGTGTGAAAGCCGGTTTGTGGGAGGGAAAATTGGCAGGTAACTAAAATTTGGATGACAAATGCAGTTTTTTGTATCTGCCCATATAAACATCTACATTCAGTCCATGTCCAACAGTGGAGATCGGAAACGCGGTCTCAGTGTGAAGATGTTTCAAAACTCAAGTTTGGCGAAACCTGACCTGCGAATTTGCATCACGTGAAGAGCTGTGATCGATACTTCACGCCGTGACCTTTTCAGAAGATACAAGATGGAAAAACACCGATTGTAGCGGTGTTGCAGCGTCTCGTTTTACAGCACAGCTGTAAAATAATATCAAATCAACCATTTTTGAATATTATATGAAATATTATTTCACTAAATATTATTAGCCAAATAACAACAAACACTTAATATATTCATAATCTGAGCAGTACAGAAAAAAAGTGTAAGCGTACGAGACCAATTTAACAGTTACGTGAAATGATCAAGTGCAAATATAAATAAATAAATAAATCAATCAATAATTAGTTCTTGTAACTCGACGAGAGAAAAAAACCATGAAATGGTTTCCACATTTTTCCAGGTGTAAGGTTGAGGTAATTCCTCTTAGCCAATTCAAAAAGCGAGGCCTAACAATTTTCTTCCCCAATAGCAGGATATTTTTCTTATCTCTAATCGACCATATTGAACCAGCAACAGTATATTTAGACTGAAAGACTCTAGCGAATCTGGCCAACCATTAATTTCTGTCACAGGGTCAGGGGATAAAACATCATTAAAAACCTGAGAGGAAAACTAGAAAATGTTCGACCTAAATCTCTGGATTTGGGGACAGGACCAAAAAAAGATGTCCCAGGGTAGCGTCAAGAGCATAACACTTTATCACATGGTGGGAAGACAGAAGGATCACATTTTGTTTTAGAGTAGTGAAGTCCATGCAGTGGCAGGTTGTGCATTTCACCCCCCCCCAGGCCTTCAGTGGTGTCCTACTTGAATCAATCCTACTCGTTTTATTTCACTGCAGGTTTTTTATTTCACTGCAAGTTGTATCCTGTACAGTAAAACTATGTTTTTGACAAATAAAAAGATTAGAAGGTACGGAGGTATAATCCACAGAGAAGGGAGAAGCCACGGAGAAGCTGTAGTCCACTATAGCTAACGAGTAGGTCCAACACGAGTGAGATGGGAATGAAAGCTTATATAGGGGAATCGGTAATGAGAGACACCTGTTTCTCTGAGCGTCAGAACGAGGCAGTGTGACAGCTACCAAAGGGGGCGTGGCAGGTGGATCCCTGACATTAGTGAACTAAACATTGAGCATGAAGACTAAATGTTCTTGTACATGTTTTAAAGTAATTAAGATGTTTTAAATTTCATAAATCATCAGAACACCAAACATTTTGGCATGTTTCCACACGGATGGTTTTAATTGCTGGATATGTGCATCATGGTGGATTTTGAAGCTGTCAATATATAAAGATATCTATCTATCTATCTATCTATCTATCTATCTATCTATCTATCTATATATATAAAGAAAGGACGAGTAAAGAAAGGACGTCATGAATAAATGTGTGTTGAGTTGCAGGTTTTAATTTTGCTTCTTTTATGTTTATTTATTCATATTTTCTAATAAAATTGGTCAAACAGAAAATTAATTAATAATACAATTATTCATTATTTTTTATGTTAATCAAATTTGTGCCGTTAAAATTAATTTGATTTAAGCTCAAATGTATATACACGAATATATAAGCGATTTTAAAGCCCCAAATAAAGCACATGACAGAAGAAGAGTTTTGAAAAATATAGAAGGAGACACCATTTTAATTGCATTAATGCAGCTATTTATTTATATATGGAGTGATGTTGATTGTTCATTGTTCATTTAAGTTGTTAAATAAAAAAATGGGTACCTGGGGATAACAAAACCGAGGAATTTCATATTATCTGGAGCATTTTTTGAATGGAAATCTGTGTATGAAAGCTCTACCTCTATGTCCAGGGCTTTTTGGATGGAGATTTGTCGAAGATTCAGTATGGAGGCGCGAACGTGTCCGGCTTCCAAATCGTGGATTTTGACGACCCTCTCGTCTCTAAGTTCGACCAGCGCTGGGAGGCTCTGGAGGAGAAAGAGTACCCAGGGGCAGACAGCAAAATTCGAGTAAGTGTGTGTGTGTGTGTGTGTTTGTGCATTCATGTGCATCTTCTCTGATTATAGAACAGCTGTTTTACTTTGACCTCTGCATGTGAATAAGATTACATTTACTGATCTCAGCAGACCAGATGTTTTGAATAATGTGTGTGTGTGTGTGTGTGTGTGTTCTCTCTGCAGTACACTTCTGCTTTGACGTATGATGCGGTTCAGGTGATGACCGAGGCTTTTCGCTTCCTGCACAAGCAAAGGATCGACATCAGTCGCCGTGGCAACAATGGCGACTGCCTGGCCAATCCGGCTGTACCGTGGGCTCAGGGGGTGGAAATAGAACGCGCTCTGAAACAGGTTTATATCGTCATAAATCACAAATCGCTGACAGATTAATAACGGCTGTGAATTGCTCTGTTTAGATGTTGCAGTTTGTCATTTTTCCCAAAAAGTTCCTCTTGGACCTGTAATTATTAAGTTTGTTCATGAAAAAAAATTCTGTCTATTTGACATGGTGAGGTTCTGCAGCATTAAAACTACAGAGGTTGGATTTTATTTTCTTCAAATCATGAACTGTCGCTTTAAGTCGATGTGGTTATAAATACGCATCTTTCAATTGTGCTGATTTGTGACCTGAAACATCCCTCTTTTTTTTTTAATCTCTCGCTGTGTCTGTAATCCAGACGTCGAACCCTTTCAGGGACAGATGTCTTTATTACAAAACCCTCCTGCTTGTGTGTGCAGGTGCGTGTGGACGGACTGACGGGAAACATCCAGTTCGACCAATACGGCAAGAGAGTGAACTTCTCAGTCAACATCATGGAGCTGAAAAACAGCGGGCCGGTAAAGGTACAGTATGTCCATGATGAATACATCACGCACACACAGGATCCTACTACACTCCAAATTCCATGTTAACTCCATTATTTCCTCATATACTTAATGGATAAAAGTTTATGGACACCTGACGATAAGATTGGTATGTGCTTCTTTAAAAAAAATCCCTTTAGACATTGAGTAGTTGTAGGTGAGGTGAGGAGGCCTGGCCTCAGCTTTCCAGTTCATCCCAATAGGGTTGATCTCAGAGCACTATGGCAGGAGATCCTCCACTCAGAATCATGCCAAGAAATTTCTCATCGTGTGCCAGTGCATTAAAAATATGACAAACTATTATTATTTCCCAGTTTGGGAAAGAACCACATATGGCTGGACAAGTCTGGTGTCCCAATGCTTTTGGCCACAAAGTGTATGTCAAGAATAGATGCTCTAAAAACGACTGAATTTAACAGGGTCCAGAGTCTGTCAGCCTTCACACAACTGCTTTATAAGCACTTTTTTAAGTGCAAAAGGAAAAAAAACCCTATCCTGGCTCTGCAGCCACGCGGACAGATAGTCACAGTCAGTTGCAGAACTAATTAAAAACTTTATTTCTGCCGCTGGTGGAGGTGTTGGGTGAAAATCAGGAGCCCGTGTGTTCAGCGAGAGGTGCTGCTTCAGCTCAACAGTCCAAAAAAGATCCATTTTTTGCTGCAGGTTATGGTATGAAATGAAGTGGAATTGATCCTCCGTGTGCAGGGAGCAGTGTGAGACACGGCGCATGCATCAGAATTACAGGTTCAGTAAATAAGCAGACCTCCATATCTGCGATGAATATCTGCGATGAATCTTTTGCTTGACACTAAAAGGCTTAATCTTACATTAAAGCATGTCTGCGATCAGTACAGTCACAAGGATTTCCACCATGTCAAAGTCTTCAGTGACGTTTTTACGCTTTTTCTGGTGCTTATTAACTACAGAAGACTGCTGGATGGTGCTGGAAATGATGTTGTAACATTCACTTCATCACAATAAACATAGCTAGAAATCAAGAGCATGGCAATAATTTATAATGCAAAAAATATATATTTTTTAAAGTGTGTAAGTAAGAGTGGAAGGAAGGATGATGGATGGATGTATGGATGGATGGGTGGGAGGACAGATGGATGAATAGACAGGAGGATAAATGAAAGGAAGGAAGAAAGGAAGGAAGGATAGATAAATTGATGGATGGATGAGAAGATTGGTGGAAGCATGGTAGAATGGATGGAATAATGGACAGATGAATGGATGGATAGGTAGAAGCATGGAAGAATGGATGGATGGTGAAATAAGAGGATAGCTGGAAGGATGGGAGGATGGATGGATGGAAGGATGAGAAGATGGTAGAAGCATGGGAGAATGTATGGAATAATGGATGGAGGAATGGATGGATAGGTAGACGCATGGAAAGATAGATGTATGGTGGAATGAGAGGTTAGGTGGAAGGATGGGAGGATGGGAAGATGGATGGATGAGAGGATGAGAAGATAGCAGACGCATGGGAGAATAGATGAAACAATGGGTGGACAGATGGATGGATTGGTGGAAGCATGGAAGGATTAATGGATGGGTGGAACAATTAGAGGTTGGATAAAAGGATGGGTGGATGGATTGACGGATCCATGGAAGGATGAGAAAATGAGTAAAAGCATTGAAGAATGGATGGAATATTAGACCGATGGATAGATTGGTAGTTCGATGGATATAAGGATGGATGGATGCTTTTTATTTATTTATTTTTTGTGTGAAAACTGAACACTTTCCAGAAGAACACAGACCAAACAGCTGACTTGTTATTGAGCATACGACATGAGTACATGTTCTAGTGCACAGCTGTATTTTCCCCTTTTCAGATTGGCTACTGGAAAGAGCTGGACAAAATGGTGGTCACCAAATTTGACCTCTTCCCCAACGACACCTTTGGGATGGAGAACAAGACGGTTATCGTGACGACCATTCTGGTAAGATCGGTATGAGTATTCACATGAGCAGTGCTTGTCTTTGATATTTTGGCTTCTTATCGATTTGGATTTTGTTTTGTAGGAGGCGCCGTATGTGATGCTAAAGAAGAATGCAGAGTTGTTCACGGATAACGAGCGCTACGAGGGATACTGTGTGGACCTGGCAGCCGAGATCGCAAAGCATTGTGGGTTTAAGTATCAGCTGAAGATCGTGGGAGACGGAAAGTATGGTGCTAGAGATGCAGATACCAAGATCTGGAACGGCATGGTTGGTGAATTGGTGTACGGGGTGAGATGTTTTATTGTACCTACAAAATTTCGTGAATCAGTGTTTGTACCTTTAATAAGCTTTTAGTTACGTTGACTTCCTGAAAGTGTACACTTCCAAATAGCTACAGTGAAATACATTAGCATTCATATCTGAGGATTATGTTTAGCATTCGACTGACCTGTTCGGCCATCTTTTCTTGTCTCGAGTCAGAAAGCAGACATAGCTGTGGCGCCTCTGACGATCACACTGGTCCGTGAAGAAGTGATCGACTTCTCCAAGCCGTTCATGAGCCTGGGCATCTCCATCATGATCAAGAAGCCGCAGAAATCCAAGCCAGGCGTCTTTTCCTTCCTGGACCCACTTGCCTACGAGATCTGGATGTGCATAGTGTTTGCCTACATTGGTGTCAGCGTCGTGCTCTTCCTCGTTAGCCGCTTTAGCCCGTACGAGTGGCACACCGAGGAGTTTGAGGACGGCCAGCTCGGCCCCAGCGAGTCCAATAACGAATTTGGGATCTTTAATAGTCTGTGGTTTTCTCTGGGCGCTTTTATGCAGCAGGGATGCGATATTTCGCCAAGGTTGGTGAGCATGTGGATGCTAGGCCGTGCACGCCAGCTTTTAGAAGCAAGCACGGCGTGTATTTCGGACGCAGCCTTGTGGGTCGGCGGTTCACCCTGGTGTAGCCGTGGTGCTCATGTGTTCACGCTCCTGCTGCTCCTGAATCTTTCTTCAATCCTGCTTGGCTAGAAGCAGGGTCTGAAGTGGGAGCTAACGCAGGAGTAGAAACGTTCGATCGATGGTTTGGACTTTCAGACTCCAGATCGGAGGTTTCTTGTGTGAATACATGTTCATCCGCTGGTGGACCGCAAGGCGCATAAGGTTGCTGGTTGATACCCTCTTGGAGTGGTACCGTGTTTCGGCTGCATATTCCCCATTTACTTCTGGAAACGTAACATTATTACAAGTGATTCCAATATGCAATTTTTTCCTTGCGTTTATTTTTGATTGTTTTTTTCTGACTTGCTATTTCTGATTAGCTAAACAAAGGGGGTAAAAATAACAAGCAGATAAGCGGTAGCCAAGTGGTTAAGGCTCTGGGTTACTGATAGGAAGGTCAGGGGTTTAAGCCCTATTATTGCCAAACTGCGACTCTTTGGCCCCTCAGCAAGGCCCTTAACCCTTAGTGCTCCAGCCTCTAGCTTCCTAACATCTCTAGGATATGGGAGGAAAGGATTTTACTGTGCTGTAATGTACATATGACTAGTAAAAAAATAAAAAAAAATAAAAATTTTTTATTTGTATTTGCTAAGGGGCCTTGATTAAAGAAAAATAACAGGCCACTGCCAGTCAATCAGAGTATTTTCCTATATCAAATTGTAATAAGCGTGATGCTAGGATGTGTGTGTGATGGTGTTTTGATGCATGTAGGTCACTATCTGGGCGTATAGTTGGTGGTGTGTGGTGGTTCTTCACTCTCATCATCATCTCTTCTTACACGGCCAACCTGGCTGCTTTCCTCACCGTGGAGAGGATGGTGTCCCCCATCGAGAGTGCCGAGGACCTCGCCAAGCAGACGGAAATCGCCTACGGAACTCTCGACGCTGGTTCGACCAAAGAGTTTTTCAAGGTGAGATCAAGGGGGCAGGGCTTAACGTTAACGTAAGATCTCGCAGGTCACATGATCTATCCAGTTTCCTCTGACAACTTTTTGGGACTCGTATCCAGGGTACACTGTTGATAATGCTTACGTGTAACTACTATACATAACTACACACATTTATTTTGATAAATGAAACCAGTCGATGCATTATTTCATACAAGATTGTATGTTCTGCTACCTTGCTAATAATACCACTAAATGTGATCCCAACTAGCTATGAAAAATATTTTATATTATAGCGCTAAATTTAGAGTTAGCTAGCTGTGATTAGCTAAAATACTTTAGTTATTTAATTTAATGTTCATCTGGGATGAGAGCTTATACATTATGATCAGCTCTTGTAGCTTTTTCACTGTCTCAGCGTGACGCTAGCATACCTTTATTTTTGTTTGGCTACGCTAATGACAGCTCCCTGTGTAATCCTTGCTAGCTTTGTTTCATACCTCATTTATTTAATCAAGCTTTGAGCTAGCTACTTTTTATACTATGTGGTAATACTACATTGCTATTGTTAATACTTCATCTCACTGAACAAACTAGCTAGTTATACACTATATTGATCAAAAGTTTGTGGACACCTGAGGTATGATTCCACAATCCCATTCCACATCTAGTCCCCATTTGCTCTTATAATAACCTCCACTCTTCTGTGTAGACTTTCCACTAGATTTTGTGGAGATTTGTGCTGTTTTAGCCACAAGGGTATTAGTAAAATGAGGTACTTATGTAGGTGAGGTGAGGAAGCCTGGGGTGCAGTCAGCATGAAAAATTCACCCCATAATTGTTCAATAGGGATAAACGGGTTAGGCTTTATAGCAGATCTTTCACTCTAAACAATAGAAAGCAGATCTTCATGAAGCTGGCTTTGTGCACAAATGTCACAAACAGGTTTGGGTCTCCTAGTTCAAGTAAAGGGAAAATGTCATTCTCGCACATCCAAATACATCGTATATAATTGTGTGCCTTCAAGTTTGGAGGAGAAGCACATATGGCTGGGAGAATTCGTGTCCCAATACTTTTGTCCACACTGTATTTTAGCTGGTGTACTTCAAGGATGTAAATTTGTTAGATAAATAAATACTTCAGGCTACAAAGCAAATAACTAACAGGTTTTTTTATTCCAGATGGCAATTATTTAATATTATTTATTTACTTACATATTTAATTGTATATATATATATATATATATATATATATGTATATATGTGTCGACACTGTGTTACTGCGCTGCTGAAGACAAATGAGTTATTGATAAATAAGATAAATAAGATTGTTGAGGTGCTGTGTGTACTGGGTAGTGTTTTTTTATTTTTTATTTTTATGTCCTCTCAGTTTTTCTGATAATAAAAAAACCCTGTTTTGTTCTGTCCCGGTGCTCTTCAGAGATCAAAGATCGCACTGTTCGAGAAGATGTGGCAGTACATGAAAAGCGCTGAGCCGTCCGTGTTTGTGAAGAACACGGTGGAAGGTGTGCTGCGTGTGCGCAAGTCCAAGGGCAAATACGCCTACCTGCTGGAGTCCACCATGAACGAGTACATCGAGCAGCGCAAGCCGTGCGACACCATGAAGGTCGGAGGCAATCTCGACTCCAAGGGCTACGGCATCGCCACACCCAAAGGATCTGCTTTAAGGTGGGTGGAGTAGTATAACAATATGGCCCATGTTGTTATAGTATCCCACCTACCCTGATGTAGGTCGGACCCAGGAGGTAAACTAGGGACAGTAACCTAGGCGACCAGAAACAGCGTATCGTAGGTAACTGCAGGACAGGAGCTTTTAAAGCAGGAAGACCTGAGGAGCACTTTAGGAAATGGTAACCTAGGTAACTAAAAAAAATGAGTGACAGACAGAATGGGCAGGATTAAGTGTTGCCAAGGAAACAGCTTAGAAGTTAGTAACCTAGGCCACTCCATGTAATGCAGGATTACCAAGGCAACATTTTAGCACATGGTTACCACGGCAACGCTATCCTTGGAATGGGAAGTTGCACAGATCGTTCTTAGCAACCAGGGAGACCAGGATGTAACCATGGCAACAAGCAGAATTCTGAAGTAGTCTTTAAACCTCAGTTTTCCAGGCATGTCTAATTTAGGTTTAGTCAGTATGTTTGCAGCAATGTGATTGGATGAGCAGTCTAAACATTTCCAGATTATAAGACTGGATTCTTGTTTATTTTTTTAACCAAAGCATCATGGGAGTGAATATGAATTGCTGATTTGTGATAATTTAATGCTTAAATTAGATCTGCACATTGTCTCCCTATATGTTTTATTGTGCTCTATAGTGATTCGGATTATTCTCAGACATTCAGCTCCTGCATTTGGATTCATTTAGGAAGTTTTTCTATTGTTAAATACAACCGAAATACTAATGACAACCGAAATACTAATAACAACCGAAATACTAATGACAACCGAAATACTAATGAGCAATGCGAAATTCTTATATATACGAGGTGGTATCAAAAAGTTTCGAGACTAGCGTTGCTAACTGGTGCAGATCTGCCCCTGAGACGTTTGAGATGACGTACGTTTGACATACGGTGTTTCGAGCGGTACGCACGTTTCTGGAGAAGAAGCGCATCACTAGAATGCGATAAGAGTTCAGAAAAACCTTTAACGAGTTCCACCCCCGAAAACATCGAAACCTTTCGAAAAACTCGTGCATGATGATCGACATGAGTTTACTTGCGCACCCACCCTACTCGCCAGAATCTTCCAGAACATTACGATCTAGCAGAAAGGTGGAGATCCAGCACAGATCCCAGAATACGCATCGAAAAGAACATTGGAAGCGCTGTATTATTGTGCAAGGAGACTATTTTGAAGGTGGTAGTGTATAAACCTAGATAAAGTACAGTAGTTTAAACAGAGCTCGTTCAAAGATTTCTTTACCACCTCGTGTGTATATATATATATAGTAGTACAAATCG
>MU545793.1:2325644-2332463 GCA_024362625.1 Silurus asotus
TAAATCCCCCCACTTCCTCGCAGAATTCTCAGAATTTTGCCACTTATAAGGAAGGGTACAACGTGTATGGGCTGGAGAGTGTTAAGATCTAGTGGGTAGGAACGGCAGAGATTTCCTTTATTTTTTTCCCTTTTACTTTCATTGTTTGTTTGTGTTTGCTCGTCGCTCCATTGTTGCCGCATTCATTTTGCTGTTCATTCGTAACTATATATATATATATATATATATATATATTAATTTCTGTCATTTAGACCCCCTTCCTACTCAATTAGTCAAAGTCTGTCTGTCAGTTATTTTGCCTTTTTATCACTTAGATCATCTATTCTTCTCTCACCTCTGGCATTGTTCCCAACCTTTTTAAGACTGCATTTATAACTCCTTTACTCAAGAAACCAGATGCTGATCCAAATAACTTTTTTACTCTAAAGTTTCCTTACAATTTTCAATTTGCCATTTTTATCCAAAATTCTAGAAAAGGTAGTTGTGAACAACCCCCTATTGGTAAATGACTTACATGAACAATTTCAATCAGCTTTCTACTCTCACCATAGTACTGAGTCCGCCCTTGTCAAAATCTTCTGAACTGCCCTTGTAATGATCTTTTGGTAGCAGCTGATTTCAATTCTTTTTGACTTAACCTCTGTGTTTGACACTATCTCAAATTAAGTTTTATTAGATAGAATGCAGTCTTTTGGAATTGTATATACTTCCTTGGTTTTGTTTACATCTAAGCTTTCTGTTGCACTCAATTTGTTCAGCTCGGCCAGTTCAAATCTAAATCTTCGCCTTCTTCTTCGTCCATCACTGCAGGTGTCCCGAAGGGTTCAGTTCTGGGCCCCTTACTATTTATCATCAATTTATTGCCACTTGGATGTATCTTTGGGAAACATAGCACCCAATTTCATTGTTATGCTGATGACACCCAGCTCTATCTGTCCTCTAAACCTACTTCTGACCTTTCTCCATCTTCTCTTTCCAACTGTTTTACTGAAGTTAAAGCTTGATTCTCAATAAATGTTCTTAAACTAAACAGTAGTAAAATTGAAATACTCCTTGTAAGCACAAACAAATAATTTATCTATGACCAGTAGATGTGTATTGACAGTTCCACTATTGCTTCATCATCACAGGTTGTAACATCACATACTTGTGGAATTTTCTGTCTCTTGATATTTGCAACATCAAGTCTGTCTCTATTTTGAAAACACATCTTTTCAGGCAGTAAGCCATTTCAAGCTGAGAAAAAAAAAGAAAAAGAACATCCTTTGTAAAAAATTATTCCACATTTAATAATTTAGAATGTCTTGAAAAAGAGTTGTGTACAAACAATTAGACAAAAACAGGAATTCCGAGGACAACAACAGCAGCTGATGTGACATTATGAGAACATTGTAAGATGTTATATATAGAATACAAAAACAAATGTGGCATCACAAACAACATCCAGAGGGCAGGCGTATATGGATAACAATCCTCATTTATATACAGCCATACACACAAATACACACTGGCTGGAATCAGTCATAACATTAAAACCACCTGCCAAAACTCATTGTTTAGGTCCCCATTGTACTGCCAAAAATAGCTCTGACCCACTAAAGCATGGACTTTACAAGACCTGTAAAGGTGTGCTGTGGTATCTGGCACTGCAACAAACAACTCTTGGCTAGAGTTTACCATTCAACACAAAAATTCTAATCATACAGCCTAAAACTGGAGAGGATTTGGGGCAAATCTCTGATTGTCTGTGAGTGGTCCAGCCATAAAATCCATCAAACACCTACAGAGAGACTTGAAGAAGGCAATACAAAGATGCCACCATTCAAACTGACAGAGCTTGAGACAATCTCCATTTTCACTAGAAAGCTATAATTGACCTACTTACTTACTAGTTTACTTAAACCCATACATTCCTATTCATAGTTGAACCCACATAGTTCAGATTTTTGTGAACACTAAAATTACATGATATAGATTCAGATTTCAGTAACTGTTTAAATATGATCTGAACAGGACTCACTGATCATACATGAAAGGCAGAGACTTTTGTGGAAGTAAAGCCTTCTTTTTCTTGATTTGAAAAACAGGTAAGCACATTCACCCCCACCTCTCTACTTTTCTCTGACAGCACAGTGATGGATTACAACTCAAAGCTCCGAAACACATTGTTTTCTTTAGCACAGCAGGGTATTCTATTTGTAGGGTTTCCCTGTGAAATATTAGGCATATCTATCACTGGCTATGTGCTCCTGGTATGCAATTACAAAAGGGAGCATTTGTAAGGGATTGCTTCTCTACTTTGCTCTCAGCAGCACAAAAATTAATACATGATGATTTCTTGCAGTTGGTGCTAATTGGCAGTCAAATAAAGACAATTGTTTGGAAAATACACAGTCAGGTTAAGATGAGAGAATGATCAGTGTCTGGATCAATATGTTTTATATATATATATATATATATACCAAATATATATGTCATATTTGGAGAGAGAATGAGTGATGTTTTTGGAACTGGATTGTTAGCGAGTCGTCAGCCAGCTGCAGTTTATCAGCCGCTGGTACCAAAACCTGGTATGAAGTGCACTGATTGGAGAGGCTAGTGTTATTCAATAAGTATTTATTTCAAGCAATTTTCTGTATTACATCTTATTTATTAATTATTATATTTCATGAGATAAAGGGGAAAAAAAAGAAAATCGGCCTTTCAAACCTTTTCAATCGCATTTATCGGACATCGGCTGCTATGATTTATTGGCATCAGCCAGAGAAAAACATCTAATGTTGAAAAACTCTGTTCCACTCCAATGTGCATAGTGCATAATGGGGGATGGATGGATGGATGGGTGGATGGATAGGTGGATGGATGGATGGATGGATAGGTGGATGGATGGATGGATGGATGGATGGATGGATGGATTGATGGATGGATGGATGGATAGATGGATGGATAGATGGATGGATGGATGGATAGGTGGATGGATGGATGGATGGATGGATGGATGGATTTAAAAGAGGTTGGATATATAGTGTGAATTCATGGATAGATGTGGTTGAGTGTAAATAGATGCAGGAATGTCCGGATTTAAAAAATAATGCATAGATTAATGAATTGGAATGTGACTGATATCTGAATAAATAGACGAGTGGATTAATGGATAAAATGTTATATTATGTATGCATGTGTTTGGATGGAGAAGTAGATAGATTAGCTGGGTATAGGATTGTAGGTATGCATGGGGAGACTGATATTTATATGGATGGATGGATGGATGGATGGATTTCAAAATCATTGTATGAATTAAATAAATATAATAGAATGAACTGATGGATAGATAGCGTGATAAGTGAATAAATGGAAGGATGGGTGGACGGAGGATCGGAGTGGTTGGATAGATTATTAAGTGGAAACGAACCTGTTGATAGTTAAATGGATGGATTATAGAATAGATTAATGCATATAATAAAAAAAACTGATGTATGTTTATATCTACATATAGTATGCACACAGATGGATAGATAATAAATGAGTGGATACAATTGGATGGATAAATTGGAAAGGAAGAGAAAAGAAAAGTGAATATGAGCATTTCGATGGATTAGATGGATGAATTGATAAGATTGTTGAATGGATGGATATGGACTGGATGAACAGATAGAAGGACGGATGGATTTCAGACTGAATAGTTGTTTGTAGCTGATGAATAAATGATTGTAAGTGAATGAATGGATGAATAAAAGGATGGAGGAATGAGTGGCTGATTGGGTGCAGCATGATAATAAGTGACTGTGTGGCTGGAATTAGATATAAAATAAGAATAGATTTGTGAATGAATGAAAGAATAATTATGAGGACGAGTAGCAGGAAAATGCAATGAATAGCGAAAATTGTATCAGTTCTTGGTGTTAGTTGTAGACTTACACCTCGGCTTGGCGTAGAGATATAAATATCTAGATGTGCAATTGCGCCTCGAGACAAACCCATTAGCTGTCAATCATTCTCCACCCCATCTGGTACACACACATCTTTATACTGCAATATCTCGCTCAGGATGACGACGTGAAACTGACGACTGCTGTTATGTTTCTCTCTTTCCTTGTGTGTGTGTGTGTGTGTGTATGGGTGTCTTGTGTACTGTGCACCTTTTATGTCCCTGTTTGTCACTTTAATGGTCTGATTTTTTTTTTTTCTTTGATCTTTTTGTTGAATCTCTTTTTTGCTTGGTTACGTGTGTGGGGGTGTGTTTTTTTCTGAGAACACCTATTGCTTTTTACACGTGCAACTCCCTGTTTGCTTGCATGCCTTTTTTTGTGCGTGTGTGTGTGTGTGTGTGTGTGTGTGTGTGTGTTTAGATGACGTTCACCGAGGCCATGCGCACTAAGGCCAGGCTGTCTGTAACTGGCAGTATTGGGGAGAACGGGAGAGTGCTGACTCCAGATTTCTCTAAAGCCGTGCACGCTGTGCCATACATGAGACCAGGCATGGCAATGCCTCTTAACGTGAGCGAGCTGTCCTGAGTGCCTTACACACCTTACACACACACACACACACACACACACACACACACACACACACACACACATGGATGTTGTTCAGATATTCTTTTTTCTCGCATCCTCAAAGCATACATTAACTTTCACTTGATTTCATACATTAACTTTCACTTGATTTCATACATTAACTTTCACTTGATTGCAGACTAATGACTAAAAATCACACTGATATCCTACACGTTTTAGTGTGTATACTATATTTTCTGGACTATGTGACATTATTTTTTAAAAGACCCCAGACAGCGATTTAAAATGATTCGAATCCTCATCGAGCAACGTGTCCGTGGTTATAAAAAGTACAAACGACATTTTAACGATGAGTTCATTATAAAAAAAAAAGGTAGAAAATAAAGCGAAATGAAACATCTTCAAGCCAGAGTCAGTTTTCAGGGGCAGGTATAATCCTTGAATTGAATTAATCCTCATTATTCAGTTACTCAGCTCTCTACAATGGACTTTTAATAAACTCAACATTTTATGCTTAATTCCACATGAACCAAAAGTCCATCTGTAAAGACGGAAAACCCAGAAAACTTGAGTGGAATCGACTCTTTGAATTGAAGCCACCCATTTCAACAAAGACTCTTCTGTAATTTACACCACTTACGTTTAAACACAAACAAAACCAATACAATAATAATAACAAATAATGCGTTAACTCTTTTAGACCTGCACTTCTTCCTGTGTGGCCAAATGCTAGATGACTCATCATGGTTTCCAACTTGAACAAGATTATCTAGATACACTATATGGACAAGGATTTGTGGACACCTGACTATAAGATTGGTATGTGCTTCTCTTTGAATGTCCTATTCCACATTTAGTCTCAATTTACTGTTCATCAGAAGCTTCACTCTTCTGGAAGATGTTCCATGAGACTTTTTGGAGATTTGTCTGAGATTCATTCATCCACTAGGGTGTTAGTAAAGTCATGGACTGATGTCCTATAAAACTGTGCGTCTCAAACTTTGAGGTATCAGATTAAGAAAGAAGCACATACAGCTGAAAAAGTCGGGTGTCCCAATACTTTTGACCGTAGAGCATGTCTGTATAGAGTTTTATCTGCATTTTCTCCGCTGAAGTGATTTATTCCCTTAAAACTCATCGACTAGTTTTAAAAGTGTGAAATCCAGAATAAAGAATGGAGGTGTTTGTTAGTGATTGTGACCATGTGCAGGTTCATTAATGACGTTAAATTGGTGCTCCTTCTTTAGAAACGAACTCGAAGTAATAATAGATTTCAGCGTTAAACACGGCTGTTGGGATTTTCTTGCCTGACTGAGGGGTTAAGATCGGAAAACTACAGAATTACAGCAACACTAATAGGACAAAAACTAACTTACACTACAGCTGTGGACTCACGATGAACATTACATTAAAAACAAAAACATAAATTCAGCAATGAAGCAGAGTTTATATCCATTTACGTCTGGAAAATATGGTATATATATTTACATATGTGTATGCACACATAAACACACACACACACACACACACACACACACACACACACACACACACACACACACACACACACACACATATTTACATACATGTGCACATGGTCCATTTATTGCTTTAAACCACAAGCACTTATGAACAGACTCACACACACACACAAACACACACACTCACACACACACACACTTGTACATACACATCGTTGAAAAATGTACAGATGCAAAACGAGAAGTTGGGTTCACACATGCACGCCGTCCTTCACACATGATTTCTTTGTGCTTTCTCTCTCGTTCTCTCTCTCGTTCTCTCTGTCGTTTTCTCTCTCCTTCTCTCTCTATTTCTCTTTTTCACACACAATTTCTATGGACAATTTTTTCACCACAAACACGTTTTTTTTTTTTCTTTCTTCTCGCTTCCCGGATTCCAAGAAACACAAGCACACTCGAATCATCTGCAGCTCAACGTGACTTTCTGTTCGGTTCTAACTTGTAACAACAATAACAATAACAATAATAATAGCAAAAATGTTGAAAAAAAAAGAAGAAAAAAAGATTTTTTTATATTTTTCAAGGGGAAAAAAGAAACCGAGGCGAACGAGCCTGCATCCATGTTTGTGAAATAATGTTAAGAAAATTGTTTTGTTTTTTTTCCGAAGCCAAACGAGTTCATTTTCACGTAGGTGCAGTGTTTGAGCAGAATCGTTTTGTCATACGAATTATTATATTGCTGAAAATATATATTGATCATGTAAATATCTATACTTTTGTCCTTTTGATGTTTGCTGATTGGGGGGTGGGTCGGGGGGGGG
>MU545793.1:2336556-2353636 GCA_024362625.1 Silurus asotus
TATATATATATATATATATATGGCCAGCTTCTGTGCTTCTGTGCATTTGCAGAAATATTTGTCCCTGTCTTTTTCAGATGATTCTATATTATACTTTGAGTAAGGCCACTGGACGAACAGACTGGTATGACAGCTGCAGCTCAGCAGACCAGTTTCCTCATGCTGTGCTCACTTCCTCATTAGCATAACCAGCTAATCGGACTGGTGTCCACCTACATCACCAATCACACCAAGTGCCAGTCATTTAAAAAATTCAGAAACAAATTAATACTGAAACCATTGTTTTAACATTCCTGTTAACTGCAATCAAAACCATGGTCACGCAAGTTTTGCACTGAAGATACCATGCTAGCAAGAGAAGCTAATAATCAGAATTCATCTCCACACGCACAAACACACTCAAACTCAAAACAGCTTTCAGTGTCTCAAACTTGTCAGGTTATGGACAGCACAGAGCTAAAAACACTATAAATGAGTCATATAGAAAGACAACTAGCTTTGTTAGCATTTCCAATATTTAGTATATTCAGATATTAAAGTTTTTGACATGTGCTTAGCGATTAGCCTTGTACTTTCAGTGCAAAATGTAAGACCCTAAATTCAAATATCAAACATTTATTTACAATATTTAAATCAGAATTTTAATCTCTTCAAGTCTTCAAGAACTCAAAAATGTTCTTTTAATTTACAGTCTTTCATTCCAGTTGCTAGCTGCTAAATTACCTTGTGAGGTAAATCTGAATTTTAATCTTCTCAGAATAAGTATTTTACTCAGCCTAGTCAAGTCAAGTTAAGTCAAGTTTATTTCTATTGCGCTTTTCACAACAGACATTGTCTCAAAGCAGCTTAACAGAATTTAATAGTCTGGGTGAATGATGTGTATTTATCCCTGATGAGCAGCTATGGTGACTGTGGCAAGGAAAAACTCCCTTAGATGTTATGAGGAAGAAACCTTGAGAGGAACCAGACTCAAAAGGGAAACCCATCCTCATTTGGGTGATATCAAGAGTGTTATTATAGTCTTTAAACACTACAGAACACTGGAGAGTGAGAACTAACATAAACACCTGAATGTAAGTCATTTGTACAGTCATTTGTGTTTATAAAACTAGGAGCTACTGAGCAACTCAAAAAATAGCACAACATTTGAGATCATCAAAGATCCAACACCAGCTTCTTCATGCCAGAGCCTTTAAACACTCAAGGAGGTCCAATGTCCAAACTCCACATAAAGTGGGATCCAATTGGCACTGGTACGTCTCTAGATGGTTCGGGATGTTTGGAGGCATCTACTTTTTTAAGGGTCCACAATCTTCATAAGGTGGAACGTGACTGGAGCTGGAGCAACCTCAGGATGCCTCGGGATGGGTAGAGAAAGAGAAGCAGTGGAGAGGAATTAGCGTAGGTACTGTTCACCATATTAATAAGCACAAGTCGATAAGTGCATGTGATCAGATGTTCTGGAGCACAAGGTTATGATGTGATGTGTGTTATGTGTAGGATTTGCTAAAAAGATAAGTCTTTAATCTGCACTTAAACTGGGAGAGTGTATCTGAGCCCCGAACACTGTCAGGAAGACTATTCCAGAGTTTAGGAGCTAAATGTGAGAATGTTCTACCACCTTTAGTGGACTTTGCTATTCTAGGAACTACTAGAAGCCCAGAGTTTTGAGATCTCAGGGAGCGTGAGGGATTGTAGCGTGTTAGAAGACAGTAGAGATACATGGGAGCCAAACCATTTAGTGTTTTGTTAGTAAGTAGCAGTAGTTCGTAGTTGATTTGAGACTGAACAGGTAGCCAGTGTAGGGATGAAAAGATTAGGGTTTTATGGTCATATTTTCTCGACCTTGTGAGAACTCTGGCTGCTGCATTCTGGACAAACTGTAGCTAGTTTATTAATGATGCTGCACATTCACCAAGTAATGCATTATAATATACCAAGTCTGGAGGTCGTGAACGCATGGACGAGCTTCTCTGCATCAGATATAGACATGTTTTTTTTCCTTAGCAATATTTCTAAGGTGGAAGAAAGATGTTTTTGTAACTTGGTTAATATGATTTTTAAAAGACAAATTGGTGTCTAAAATAACTCCCAGGTCTTTTATTGTTGAACTAGTGGTTACCTAACATCCTTCTAAATGCAGGTTGAAAAGCTGGAGCTTCTGTGTACTGGTTTTTGGGCCGATGAGCAAAATCTCTGTTTTATCAGAATTTAATAATAGAAAGTTATGAGTCATCCAATCTTTTAATTCTTTAAAACACTCCGTTTTCCAAGCCAATTGAGTGTATCGCCTCGTTTAGATGAGATATTTACTGTAGATGGGTATCATCAGCATAACAGTGGAAGCTAATCCTATGCCTTCTAATAATATTTCCCAAGGGAAGCATGTATATTGTGAAAAGCAGGGGTCCTAAAACTGAACCTTGTGGCACCCCATAATTTACTTGCAATAACCTAGATAGCTCTCCATTTAAGTCTACAAAATGGTAACGATCGACAAGTAGGATTTAAACCAGCTTTATGCCTGTCCCTGAATGCCGATGTAATTTTGTAAGCGATCTAGGGGAAGATCATGATCTATAGTGTCGAATGCACCACTAAGATCTAGTAAAACTAACAGAGCCTACACAAACACACAACAAAAATTTATTTATTTATTTTTTTGACAGAATGCGGCGCAGAAACAATGACATTCAATCCTTTTTCACTCTTATCTGTTCCTTTTTCTCACAAGTGGTCTGAAGTGAAGCTTCATCACTGCTGGATGTGAGTCACAGACTCTCTCAGTTACCTTCAGCCATTTTACAAATAAAGTTCCTTTTCCTGCTGATGTGGCATTAAAATGCACATTTAACTAGTGAATCAGTAACATCATCCCTGTGTCAGAAATGAAAGGAGAAAGTTTTTATCTTCGATCCTCACTGCTTGCTATCTGATATGCTGGTCACTAATTAGTTGACAAGCTAGCTTATGATGTTCTGATGCTGCAATCGACACTAAAGATCATGATCTTCTCCTAGACCACTTACAAAATTTTACAGAACCAATCGGGCTATGGGATTATTTCTGAACATTGACACTCTGTAGTGCTAAAATTATATCATAATTACACTTAGCATCCAAACTAATATAGCTTAAACTGCTAATATTCCAATTAGTTTTCTAATGGCAGATAGATAGATAGATAGATAGATAGATAGATAGATAGATAGATAGATAGATAGATAGATAGATAGATAGATAGATAGATTTTTACAGAACCAATCGGGCTATGGGATTATTTCTGAACATTGACACTCTGTAGTGCTAAAATTATACCATGATTACACTTAGCATCCAAACTAATATAGCTTAAACTGCTAATATTCCAATTAGTTTTCTAATGGCAGATAGATAGATAGATAGATAGATAGATAGATAGATAGATAGATAGATAGATAGATAGATAGATAGATAGATTTGGAACACTTCTCTATCCCTCTTTGTTATTCTCCTTGAATTTGGGATGCACTAATCGTCTTGCCAGGTTCTTCTCAAAGCCCTAATGTCAGCCGTCTATTCTCCGCTACTCTACGAGCTCCACAGAGCTAAACAGCTAATCAATAAAGCCATTAGCACCAGAACGAAGGGCTTTCACCGTTCTTCACCTCTACTAACATTTGAACAAACTTTATACAGGGGCAACAGATTACAAAAAAAGAAAAAAAGAAACTCTCTTTTTGTTGCATAGATGAAGATTTCTTTTCTTTGTCGAATTTCCATCACATGTAATAGTTTAAATAAAGCAAAATCCACAGTATATCAAGCTTTCCTGTGATTGTCTTTATCTTTTAGCTTTATCTTTAAGACACATTATAATACTCTAATCAGTAAGTTGAGGTTTGAAGGTTGATTTCATGACCAGAAGGCAAAAGGACCTGATGCGTGCAATAAGAAAAAAATATTTCATGAATATGTGAATGATCAGAGTCCTCTAAATGACCTAAAACATGTTTAATTATAATTAAATTGTACATGATTATGTTTCCATTTGATGGAAAGAGCTGACCTGGGCAGGGGGTGGGGCAAATTTCTGGGCCAGAAGAATTAAGCCTGAAAAAATTCAATAAA
This sequence comes from Silurus asotus, assembly GCA_024362625.1. Lineage (NCBI taxonomy): Eukaryota > Metazoa > Chordata > Actinopteri > Siluriformes > Siluridae > Silurus > Silurus asotus. The sequence continues at coordinate 2,340,667 of MU545793.1, forward strand.
AAAAAAATTGGCACCCAAAGATTTCACATATACTGGGAATAAAATATCTGAAATATCAAGATCCAACGACTACATGATGTGAAATATGTATACAACTTGAAAATGGCATCTTCGAGTTAGGAAAGCGTGATAAATTATCGGGGTCATTTCTAATATCGGTCCTATTCGTCCTATTAATATCAGCTCCTGTTATTAAGCTTAAAATGCTCGATTATCTGATCAACCTAAACAGCTTTAGATGAGTAATTCTGTAGGAAGGACTTCCAAGTCATGAAAAGAAAAAAATCAGTATGTTCAAGACATCACTGGGACGCACTTGAAAGTCAAGTCTCCTTCCTCTGCCTGATGAATCTGCTGGCTTTTGTCATGTTAAATTTTTAATAAAAGAGGGAAAAAGATTTCTCAGTTATGAATTCAGCACAAGTTGATCTGAAACCACTTTAAATGATTAGTCATGATGTACTGAGGGAACCAGAGACCAGTGACAGCAGTGGCCTCTAGTGGCTGAATTGTAGTATTACTATACAGTCTTTATGTACTATTATATATATTACTGTACAGTCACAATAAAAAATTGAAGGTTTATTTTAAATTGTACATGCAGTATAAATATTTTATACTAAATTTCTGGTCGCAAACCATCTCTAATCTCCTCAATAAATATTATATATAATTATAGAGATAGATAGAAATGATGTTTAAATTGTGTATATTGTTTCTATTTGATTGGCAAAGCAAGGTATATATATATATATATGGACACCACTATAGAATGGCAATGTTCATTGTGTTCATGGGAAGTGTAGTTTTTTATTATTTTTTTTATAAATCGTACTTGAAACGCACAACTTTTTTGATAAAAAGGAATACACTCAGTATGAGGCTGAAAAATAATTTATGAGTTCATTTAAAACCAGTTAAATCGCTTAAAGGAAAAAAAAAAAAAAAAAAAAAAAAAAAAAAAAAGAATAGAAAAACAAGACTCGCATGTGGACCATTTACTTCCGGCATCCGCGTGACGTTTTATATCACGTGACCAGACTCAGCTGATACACAGAAGCAGGAAATTTTGATTTCTCGGATGAATTGGAGTCTTTAGTTTGGTAAACTGGGTGTTTTTGGTCTTTTTTTGGTGTAAAATAAAACAGGAAGCCATGCACGATAGTTGATTTATGTAAACCCGAATCTACTGGTGCCATAAAAACCGGTAAGTTGGTTTGTTTATTATTAATACATAACTATCAATGAGTGCATGTCGAGGTTAGCAGGTCTGACTCACAATGTTTCTGATCAAAGCAATGAATACACGTAGATCTCAGTATTTATCAAAAATGGCTCCAAAAATCCTATTGTGGTTTTTATTTAAAATTATCAGGAAGTCTATCAAGAAATGCATGTATAATAATAATAATACTATTATTATTGTTTATTATTATTATTATTATTATAGTATAGTATAGTACAGTACAGTTCGGCATTCAAAAAGACACACCGGAATGAAAAAATAACAATATGCTAATTATGTCTAACCTATAACCCCGCCTTCAAATCATAGGCCACGCCCCTTGTACACGCTCGAGTCACGTGCTGACACCATAGGCGATAAGAAATCCAAGATGGCGGACTTGAAAACAACTCAGAGGCTTCATGTTACATTATAAATGCAGAAATTTATATTTAAAATTTAATGAATAAATTAAACAAATTAATAAACACGTTTCTAACATTATATTTAGTACAGGTGTATATATATATATATATATAACAAAACAAAAAAAATAATTCCCCCCCCCCCCCCCCACACACACACACACATACTTTTTTTTTTGTTTATTTGTTTATTTTTATTATTTTTTATGTATTATAAATTTAGTTTTTGGCGTTTGAGGTTGAATTTATTAAGTTTTTATATAAAAAAAATTCTGTATAATGTAATAATAATAATAATATGCATTTCATTTAAAAGAAAATAAAAGCACTTTTCCTAGGCATTTATTTAACATTTATTTTTAGGCATTTATTTAACATTTACAGTCAGCACTTTGTATCAGTCAGGAGGTTTTTCCACCACAGGAAAGTCTTCAGGACAGAAAACTGATTTCTGAGATTTATTATTTGTTTTTAGGAGAAAAAATTGTCTAGTGAGGATCATATGTGCTACAAAAGAACTGACAGAACGCAGAAATCTATATTTAAGACTTTAAGTGAATTATTCAACACATTTCTAACATAATATTCAGTATGAATCCATTACTTTTTCATAATCCTGACAAAGTGGCTGTAACTCAAATCGCAGCCTTTTAAAAATACCTTTATTCCAATACCTACAATAGTTGAGTCAATGAATTGTATGACAGTCTAATAATAAATATTTCAAAATGTAGTTTAAAAGTTAGGTATATTTATTAGACATTTAGTTCTGATATTTTTTTAGAGTGTCAGCACTTTTGTACGAGTCAGGAGGTTTTTCCACCACAGGAAAGTCTTCAGGACAATAAACTGTGGTTTCGCAGTAACATGATGAGATTTCTTTGGCTTTTTAGGAAAAGAAAAAACAAGTTAGTGAGAAGACCACGTGCTATAGTAGAACTGTCTGGATGCAGAAATCATAATTAAGGCTTCAAATTAATTATTAAAAACGTTTCTAACACTATTCAGTATGAATTTATCAATTTTTATAACTCTGACAATATTTGTGGCTGTAACTCAAATCACAGGCTTTTTTTAAAATGAATTATTTCTAATACTTCAACATTTTTATAATTTACTTAATGACGTTTAAGGGGGAAAAAATAGTCTATATATTTATAGACCATGTGCTTGAAAAAATTGACGTTTCATTCATTACTGTTCTATTAAATACGACACCATGTTGAATACGTGCCGTAGTTTTGTCGCTTTCTGTTCAGTAATTGTTTAGGGAGAGTTTCACACAAAAAGCAGGAGTCAAATAGCAAAGTTTCTCTTTCCAAAGTTGAATTAAAGTACAAATAATTTATACCACAATAAAAATGTATATTAAAAGTGTTTGGTTCAGAGAGTTGATTTGGTTTGGGTTTAAACACGAGGACATCCTGGTACATGTTGGCACACATATGGTACGCTGTGGGAGCCAGAGATCGTAAGATCATAATGAATTTGAACTTCACACAGATCTTTATACAATACACATTGCATTTGTGGGCAGATTGATTTGTCCTAAAAAGTATAAAAGCACTTTGGGTTGTTTAGGTGTTACACCAACCTACTGTTGATTATTTTCATCTAAAAGCTCAATCTAAAGTCTTTTATTTCCTACTGGTCAGGATTTCAACAAGAGCTAAAGCAGAATCACTCACTTGCATTGTGTCGAGTCATCAAAATTATTAGTCATATGAAAGTTTGTTGTTCTCACATGATTGCTGTGTGTGTAGGCGTGTGTAGGTGTGTGTAGAAGGTTTAAAAACGCTATGATGTAATGGATGTGTATTTAAACTGATCACATGACTTTTACTTTCACACACAACAGGACTGCAATGATTCTGCCATTACTACCACTTACAGCTTATCTAATATGTGAATTTGAGGAAAGTTTTCTTTTTTTCTTATTAAAAAAGAGGAAAGTTTATTATAATCTCCCATTAGGTGGGAAATAAAAACTTAAATTGTCCAATTCTGAAGACTGAATGATTTTTGTGAGGGTTTTTATTTTTTTTATTTTTTTTGTTGTAATGACGGAATCTAAATCATGGATGCTGGAGGAAAAAATGTCTGTGCTGCATAAATGTTAAAATAATTTGTGTTTGTTTGTGTGTGTGTGTGTGTGTGTGTGTGTGTGTGTGTTCCTCTCACTTTCTGTCTTTGATGAAGTAAAAGGGATGGAGATGCTTTTGGATCCCTCTCACCTCCTCAGAGGTTCCTCTAATGGCACGAACACCACCGAGCTGACGTACGGCTTCGTGTCCTGTGCCGTTTCCGTCCTCTTCTTTGGGAGCAACTTTGTTCCTGTAAAGAAAATCGACACTGGTGACGGTGAGGCGTGCAAACCTTCTGAGGTCAACAACCGCATGAGTGTATATTTTTAACTAGTGCTAACTTTGGGAAGTGGGGTCAGTTCTTGGACCTTTGAAGTTGTTCTATAGTTGTTTCATTCTTTTGTGTGTGTGTGTGTGTGTGTGTGTGTGTGTGTGTGTGTGTTGTTAGGCATGTTTTTTCAGTGGGTGCTCTGCGCTGCTATATGGACCGTGGCTCTGATTGCGAACATCATCTTGAACAGCCCGAAGTTCTGGCCCCTGGCTATGCTGGGAGGAGCCATATGGGCCACAGGTAACAAAAAAGCATTCACCTGCATTCTCACAACGTTTTTCATTTTCGGTGCACAGCTTTTTTTTATTTATTTTTTTCAAAGAAGATTTTTCATATACAGTGAAGAAAACGTCATAATATCATATCTTGTTTGGATGTGTTTTCGAGCTGAATTTTAATCTAAATTTATCATTTTTAAATGAAAGAATTCTGATTGCATGGTGATTGGCAGGAGTGTAGCCAGTGGAGGGTAAGAGTGAAAGGAACAGAGAAAGAGAGGGGCAAACAGAGTAGCAGAAACTCTGATATTGCATTGTTCTCTGTTTTGTCGGTTACGTTCTAAGGCTATTAGGATCCCCGTGTGTTCAGAAAATTGCCGAATTTGGCCGCACCCCCGCAGCCCAGATGGTACCTTCGCGAATTCCTCTAGACATTGTCCCTTTATAAACGTAATAGTGTAAATTATTTGACTGAATACACACTGTGATTTCCCAACAATTTCTCTTGAGAGTTTATCTTTTGGCATCGTCGTGCGTTTAAAAATCACATCGGTGAAGCTTTTCTCCCGATGCCGTGCAGCTCAGAACACAGGTGAAGTGTGTTTTCATGCCCGGTTGTTTTCAGCGTGACGAATGATTCGCATTTCCTGTAGACAGTCCGAGTGAGCGGCAGGTCAAACGTCAGAGGAACATCATCCATAATTATGATGTGGTGCGGCCCAATTCAGTGGGAGCGCCTCTGATTTAATATAAAGAGTTTCATTGGTTCACCTTAAACCCGTTCTGCAATTTTATTGGTCTAATGTTATGGGGTTTAGTTTTTTGGATTGAAGTTTGTGAAACCGGTAAAAACCCAGGAAAAATCCATAAATAAGCCGCTTCATTGTTTAAGCCACGGAGTTCAAAACGTGGGGAAAAAGTAGCGTCTTATAGTCCGGAAAATACAGTAGTTTAAAATGTTATTCCAAACGTTCCTGAACATTCCGCTGTGGATTCTCGCCAATTTTAAGATAATACGCAACTTGCTGTTAGTTTGGTTCCAAATGAGAACCCACAAATTTTCCAAGACGCGAATTATCGGGGAGTGTGTGTGTGTGTGTGTGTGTGTGTGTGTATATATATGTACACTTTTTATTAATTCATTTATATACATTTTTAATTGCACTTTTGTTCATTTCATTGGCTGTGTACTTGTACTTTTCACAGTGACAGTATAATCTAATCTAATCTCATGTGTGGAAGTGAGCATTTTCTTACTGTTTTACTGTAGGAAACATCACGGTCGTGCCCATACTCAAGACTATCGGTCTCGGCCTGGGCCTTTTAATTTGGGCTTCTTTCAACCTCTTGATGGGCTGGGCCAGCTCACGGTAAGTAAAAAAAAAAACTCCATAATGTTAGCGGATGTATATTTGAGTCATTTGAAGGGTTTAGCATTCGGAGCAACTCGATTATTAAACAGTCGTCATTGTAGCCACCAAATAGATGTGCACCTGAAATTATTTTGATTCATTCAGATTAATTCTCTGCTAGAATGGCTCTGGACTACAAGTGCAATGCAGCATTTTGCCCTTTCATAACCATAATGAATAAACAATCGGTGTCACCCCCATAATGATGAGGTTTCCTTTTTGAATCTGTAAACTCTCAAGGGTTCTTCCTCTTACCAATGTTTAATAGGGTTGAGGAGGTCAGAACTCTATAGCAGGTCACACATGATCCTCCATGCCAATCCATGTTCATGATGAACAATGCAATGCTGGAACAGGTTTGGGTGAGAGGAAGTGAAGGGAAAATATAATTCCATTGCATAAAAAGATGTCCTATACAATTGTGTGCCTCCTTCATTGTGGAAACAGTTTGAAGAAGAAGCAGCTATGACAAAAAAAAAAAACTTTTGTCCATATTGTGTACTGTAGGTGATTTAATGCACTGATTATTTATTTTTTTACACATTTTTTGGAAGAAAATTGCATCTGGTGGAACATTTCCTTTTACAAAAGAACACTGAAAGCACGTGAAGAGCTCCAAAGCTTCGAAGAGCAAACACTGAACGGTCTTAATACACACTTTTGGTCCTTACAGAGGGAGACTGGGGAGTGTAATTGGAACTGCCATATGTGTTCTCTTGTTTATTCACAAAAAATCGATGGAAGGATGAAAAGTCAGGACTAATAAATGACCAATTAGTCATTAATACTTTGTACACAATACAAAAATGTGAAAACCCTCAGCATGTGTCAGGTTCAGGGTCTCACAAGTCTCCTCTCTTGTCTTATTGTATTCTCAGATTTGGCTGGTTTGGTATTGAAGCGGAGAAAGTCAGCAACCCGATACTTAACTACTGCGGAGCTGGATTGTGTTTGCTTAGGTACCATGCTAACACCCTCTCTCACACACACACACACACACACACATGTTTTTGTCTTCATTGTGTGATTGTTCTCTTCATTTCTGAGCTCTAACTGTATCTCTGGCCTCCCACAGCGCCATGGTGTTTTTCTTTGTGAAGACCAATGTTCAGAGGCCTGTTGCAGCTGAAGAGACCCCACTGCTAATAGACAGTGTACGTCTTCTGGCCATTTGTGTGTATAAAATGTAGAAGAGGATAATAAAAAAGTGTTTTTTACTTTAATCAGCTGCTTGATTATGATGGAACTGTAACACGCTACTTCCTGGTTTTGAGAATCGCTCTTTATTGGATAAGTTTTATAAATAAATATAGATGTGTTGTGATCTTTTTATTTCAGAGTGTAAACACCAGCCCTCACACGTCATCGGATAACTCGTGGGTGGACATGTTGCCGCCTCTCACTAAGCGCCTGGTGTAAGTATAGAAACGATCCTGGGCTGTAGGCCACACTTCTTTTCAGGGGAAGGTTTCGCTGAAGATTGACAAAATTAAACAAAATAAAAAGTTTGCACACTCATACAGAAGTCTAAAATGTTAGATGTTTAAAAGTAACAAGATATAAATTCCAATTCAAAATGTTCAGAAATCATTATGATCAGGTGTCCACAAACTTTAGTCCATATAGTGGCCAGTACTTGTGTATGGTAGAATGCTAATAAATCACTATTCCAGGTCATTGTTCAGGTACATGTTGTACAATATCTGCTTGAGTTGGTTGTTTTTTTTTTTTTTTACTGTAATGATTTTCCTCAGAGGTTCAGGAATGGCCGTAGTAGCTGGACTCCTCTACGGTTCATCATTCATCCCCATGTTGTACATCAAAGTCCACGCAAGTCAGCATGACAGTCAATACGTTGGGGCGAGCCAGTTCGGTATGTTTTAGTTATTTATTTTTCTTTCCCCCCTAAAGCACAAATCAAAATTGTACCCCTCAACACTGCCTTAACTGTCAACACTGCCTTAACCGTCAACACAGCCTTACCTGTCAACACTGCCTTAACCCCTCAACACTGCCTTAACCCCTCAACACTGCCTTAACCCCTCAACACTGCCTTAACCCCTCAACACTGCCTTAACCCTCCAACACTGCCTTAACCCTCCAACACTGCCTTAACCCTCCAACACTGCCTTAACCCTCAACCCTGCCTTACCCGTCAACCCTGCCTTAACCCCTCAACACTGCCTTAACCCCTCAACACTGCCTTACCCTCCAACACTGCCTTACCCTCCAACACTGCCTTAACCCCTCAACACTGCCTTAACCCCTCAACACTGCCTTAACCCCTCAACACTGCCTTAACCCGTCAACACTGCCTTACCCGTCAACACTGCCTTACCCGTCAACACTGCCTTACCCGTCAACACAGCCTTACCCGTCAACACAGCCTTAACCCCTCAACACTGCCTTGCCCGTCAACACTGCCTTGCCCGTCAACACTGCCTTACCCTCCAACACTGCCTTACCCTCCAACCCTGCCTTACCCTCCAACCCTGCCTTACCCGTCAACCCTGCCTTAACCCGTCAACCCTGCCTTAACCCCTCCAACCCTGCCTTAACCCCTCCAACCCTGCCTTAACACCTCCAACCCATGCCTTACCCGTCAACCCTGCCTTACCCGTCAACCCTGCCTTACCCGTCAACCCTGCCTTACCCGTCAACCCTGCCTTACCCGTCAACCCTGCCTTACCCGTCAACCCTGCCTTACCCGTCAACCCTGCCTTACCCGTCAACCCTGCCTTACCCGTCAACCCTGCCTTACCCGTCAACCCTGCCTTAACCCCTCCAACCCTGCCTTAACCCCTCCAACACTGCCTTAACCCCTCCAACACTGCCTTAACCCCTCAACCCTGCCTTAACCCTCAACACTGCCTTAACCCTTAACCCTCAACACGGCCTTAACCCTCAACACTGCCTTAACTCTCAACAGCAGATCTGTGCCTCAAGGACGTATTGAAAGGTGAAAATAGTGGAAACGCTCGTTTCAATTAAAATACATTGGAGTAAAAAGGAACATCTACTGAATCGTAGTCGGAGTGAAGGAGAATCTTTGAAAACTAGAAAGTAGCCGAAAGAGAATTTTACATACAGTAACGAAGTGCATTTACTCATATTTTACACCACGTGGGTGTGTGTGTGTGTGTGTGTGTGTGTGTGTGTGTGTGTGGTGTTTTCAGATCTGGATTACGTCTTCGCTCATTTCAGTGGGATCTTTCTCACCAGCACCGTATACTTCATCATCTACTGCGCCTTCAAAAAGAACAAACCGCAAGTGTTCCCTAAAGCCGTGCTCCCAGGTAGGACCCACACCTGTGTAACGACACACTGCAGAATCTTCTGGAACGTCCTCAATGGAGCCTCTTTGGTATTTTGATTTTGATTCTGTACTGCACAGGGTTTGTTTCTGGGCTGATGTGGGGCGTGGCCACCTGCTGCTGGTTCCTGGCCAATCATTACCTGAAGCCACTGGTGAGCTTCCCCATCATTACTACGGTGAGTGACCATCTCGGATGATGATGTTTTTCCCCCACGTGAAGTGAGAAAGACACGTGACTGCGTTACCTCAGGAGTGCAGAGGACTGAGAGGGACAGAGTGATGAAATGAAAGGTCTCTTTATAACATTAATGCTTTGTGTTTGACAGGTTCCTGGGCTTATTGCTGCTTTATGGGGGGTCGTGGTTTTTAAAGAAGTGAAGGTAACGATGTGTGTGTGTGTGTGTGTGTGTGTGTTTATATATACTATATGGCTAAAATGGGCGATTGGGACACCTGACTTCTTTTCGCCATATGTGGTTCTTCTTTAAACTGTTACCACAAAAATGGACACAGAGCTGCATAGGATGTTTTTCGAAGCCCCTGTGCCCAAAGCCAGCTCCATGAAGATGTGCTTTAGACAGGGTGGAGTAGAAGATCTCCTGCTATAGAGCTTCAGCCCTACTGGACACCTTTTGGGATACATATTTTCACCCTGCACTCCCAGGCATCCTCACCACACCTAAATCGGGCTTAACTAACACGTAAAGTTTGAATGATCAGCAATCTCCATAAAATCTAGTGGAACATATTCCCAGAAGAGTGGAGTTTATTTTAACACCGAACTGGGATTCAATGTGGAAAAAGGAGCACATTGCAATCTCATGCTCAGGTGTCCACAAACCTTTGGCTATATAGTGTAATTATTGTTGTTGTTTTTTTTTTTTTCTTCGCCTATTAAAATGTTTGCTTCTCCTCAGGGATTGAGGAACTACCTACTTCTCATCCTGGCGTTTTGTATGATCGTGAGTGGAGCGTTACTGACTGGCTTCTCGCTGTAGTTACACATCAGCACCACACGATGGAGACAAAAACACCCAATCTTCCCAATAGGCTTCGTAAACCTCGTTCTGTACCTCAGCATGAAGATCTTATGATGAAAATCCTGATTTCTGTGAAAAGTGTCAGAAAAATCAGATCAACTATGAAAAATGAGACCTGAGACTCTTCTTTGAGTTGAGTTCTTTTGAATAGACTGTAACTGACCTGTAATTTAACCCCAGCTTTTCCTACAGCAGTTTTAATTTCTAAAATGTGCACGTTTTACAATTTACATGTAAATTTGCAACACATGGTTATAGTTAATTATCCATGATGCCGCCTCTAGAACAAGCTCTTACGCCGAATTCACAGAAAAATTTACTACTGATCACAAATGTTCTGGATGCAGCATCATGGAGAATAAACCATAACTGTGTGTTACAGTGGATTCACGTGGAGAAAAATAAGAAAAAAAAAAGGAAAAAAAACGAAATTCTAATGCGTGGCCTCTTTAGCTTACAGAGTTCACAGAAGATGTTCAAAAGGTTTGAGATCTTTTATCTTGTGTGCTTATTAAGTGCAGTAGTGATTTCCTGGCACTTTGTTTAATGTCCTATTATTCTGAAGGGATCGCAATCAGGCAGCTGATTATCAGAACTGTAACAGTTTAATAAAAGCTCTTTTTTGATACCGTGTCTGATTTTATTTGTTGTCACTCGATATTCTGGAGTATAATGTACATATTTATGCTGTCATGCAAATAAAAATGATTTAAAAAGGTGCTTTTTGTGATGTTTGAACTGTTTTTCTGGCCTCGTTTACACCTTCAGAACTCCTTCCACTCTTCTGGGAACATGTTCCACTGGATTATTGTGGAGATTTGGACGTCAGGTACTGGTGTAGGTGAGGTGAGGAGGCTTCAAGGATGGTCGGTGTGGAAAAAAATCATGATAAAATTCTAGATCTTCCACACCAACCCATGTAATGTGTATCTTCATGGAGCTGTCTTTGTGCAGTGTCATGCTGGAACAGATTTGGGTTTTCTAGTTCAAGTGAAAGGGAAAATTTCATGCATCCAAATTTGGTCAGATATCGATTGCGTGTGCATGTTTTATGCAAGTTGTGGTTTCTACACACGCATCTGCTGACTCAGCATGATTGTTATTTTACTTGCTGCATTTAAATATAGAAATCGAATGATGTAAAGTTGGTTCCTTAACGTCATTAAGAAATGACATCCTTGGTGGAGCTTCGGAAGCGATTTTGTAATAAAAGCGAGTTCACTAGGTCTTGTTTTTATTAGTCATATATTCATTTTTCTGTTTGTTACTGAGTTCTTGAATTCCCCCTGCATACAAAGCCAATGATTAGGAAATGTCCAACTTTCCCTTGGAATAACAACTAAACAAAAAAACAACCAACAAGGAGACTCATCCGTTTTTCTGAGCAGAACCTCAAAAAGCCTACATGCTAATTAATAAATACAATCCAGAATCGTATAAAGAGAATAAACTGAATATGAAATGATATGAACTACCCAAATGACATTTTAATAATAATAAAAAAACGATTCTTCTTGGTGAAGAAACTCTACTTCCTCCCAGCAGTTGCTTCAGGGTTCTCGGTTCCTGCTTTTGGGATGATGGTGTAACAGTGTGATGCTACATGAAGTAAGAACAGATGCTCATGATGCACTGACTGTTCATTTTACACTGACAATCCATCAAGTCGGACTGATCCATGGCTTTACATCTGGATACGAGAGTTCAGCGTGAACAATCTAATTACCAGAATGTACAGAGGGAGAAGAAAACACCTCCCTCACCTGGAACAGATGCTCAGTATAGAGGTAAGGATTGGAATTATACTGGAATGTGGATAATGGAAGGCAGGGGCCCCTGGGAAAAGTCTTCAGGTTGAAATCTATGTGTTTTGTAATTTCTATGTAAACTTTCATATAAAGAAGGTGAAGGAACATCTTCATGTTTCATGATGCTGTTGTTGGAAACTTGGTACGTGGACACTTTCCAGTTTGCTCTTATAATAAAATCTACTAAAGATGGAAGAGATTTTGTGTGGATTTGTGCTCATTCAGCCACAATGGCGTTAGTAAGTCAGGTTCTGATGCAGATCTTCATGGAGCTGGCTTTGTGCTCAGAGAAACTGTTATGCTGGAACGAGTTTGGGTCTCGGAGGTCAGGCAAAGGGAACATTTCATGCTACCAAATCTAAATACGGCCGGGAAAATCCGATATATATCCGATACTATAGAGTGTTTATAATTAAATATAAGAAGATACAACATTTAGTATCACATGGTATCACTTTGAATCCTATCATGATGATGTGTTTTTGAATTTCAGGAGCATTCAGGCTGGCTGGAGTGTGTATCGGTCTAATGTGTATCGTTCAGGCGACTCTCAACGTCGTCCTGAGGCTGTACCGTAAGTCGCAGGTTACAACTGCTGCTGTTTATCAACATTACAAAATAACAAATGCTTTTAAATTAAGTTTGTAACTTTTTATATGTGTATTATGACACATTATACAGTACATTTGGTGTTATACTCTTGCTGCTTTTCGACCTGCTCTAACCACCAAAATTTATGTAAAAAAAATCTATGGCATCTATTTTAACTTTGACCATTGTTAGCTGGAGTAGCGTTTTCCACCAGTCTTCTTCTTCTTCTTTCGGCTACTTCAATTAGGGGGCGCCACAGCAGATCATCTGTCTCCATAAACACCCCCCCGTCCTCTACACCTGCCTCTTTCAAACCAACTATCTGCATGTCTTCCATCACCATATCCATGAACCTCCTCCTTGCTCTTCCTCTTTTCCTTCTTACATTTACATTTACATTTGTGGCATTTTGCAGACGCCCTTATCCAGAGCGACGTACAAAAGTGCTTTGAGTCTCTAGTAATGAATAAATCTACACTGGTACACTAAATTACAAACTTAATATAAATATAACCCTTGA
>MU545793.1:2353968-2386834 GCA_024362625.1 Silurus asotus
TTTGGCCTTGTAGGCAAGCATCAGTGTTTTGAATCTGATACATGCAGCTACTGGAAGCCAGTGAAGGGAGCGCAGCAGTGGGGTGGTGTGGGAAAACTTGGGCTGATTGAACACAAGTCGTGCAGCTGCGTTTTGGATCATTTGCAGTGGACGAATAGCGTTCAGGGGAAGACCTGCCAGCAGAGAGTTACAGTAGTCAAGTCTTGAAATGACAAGAGACTGAACAAGCACCTGGGCAGCCTGTATGGACAGAAACGGCCGAATCCTTCAGATGTTATAGAGAAGAAATCGACAAGAACGAGCAACATTAGCAACATGTGGGAAGAAGGACAGTTCATTGTCCATAGTTACCCCAAGTATTCTTGAAATTAGTGAATTTAACAGCAACCAAGCAGAAACATTTAACTATTTTCCTAGCTATACCATTCCAACATTAAATGCATTGTAGGAGGATAAAAGCACTTAAATGGAGCCTATGCAAACCCTAAATTACACTAAAAGTTTTTTTTATTAAAACAATTTAATATAATCTGTGTCCGTTCTTTTTTTTCAGGGTTCCCAGGATTCCTTCCATTACAATTCAATAGAATACAATACAATAAACATCTTATTCATACCTTAAATCATCACATAGTCAAATTTACAGAAATTCATACAGGGTGTACTTTGAAAAATAATCTGGTCCATATAGTGTACAGATTTTGTAGCATTGAAACACATAGGATTAACATGAGCGCTTATAATTGAACTAATGACAAAACCAAGCTAAAACAATAATTTAGCAGTCATTTAGAATATATTTGGAATTTCATACTACCAAAATAAATACAAATTTCCAAGATTATCTTGATAGACTGACTAATCACTAATGAGCCTGGTAAAGCATTTATGTAACCTATTTAAAATCCAACCATTCTGCTGTAAAAAAGAAAAGAAAAGAAAAGAAACATCAAATAATTAATTTGAACCTGTATCACTGATTAATGATGTAATGGATGGTATTATAGTGCACATAATAATATCAATAATTCTCATCTCCATGACACATTGCAAATCCACCCAGCTATGGAGTGTGGAAAGGCAATAATACTGAGAGAAAAATGTGAGCATATTTAGTTTATGTCCACATATATCACAACACAGAGCAGCCCAGTCTACGGCTGTCTAGAGTCACTACAATGGCCCCAGCGATACGGCTCCCTTAACGTGACATTTAGCCATCTCTTTAAGTTGCATTTTTTATACATTTTCTTTAATCTTTTTAGGCAGACCACACAAAAAAAGCCATTGTCCTTCTGTTGGTAATTGAGTTTTCAAAGTATCAGGATCCAGTTGTAAAAAGCATCCATCTAGCTGAGTAGCTGATCAATATGAGGAAGAGGAGAGGAGTGAGCGATTGATTTATCCCCAGGCCGCTGCTTGCTTAAGGCAGTGCCGTGGTCTGAACACCGCAGCTCCTTGGAGCCAGATTAACACTGAGCCTCATTACCACGCGTGTAAATAAAGACGGATGGCCAGCAATATTCCCACAAATTTGTTTCCCATTACAGCCGGGCCAGAGGTAATTGCGGCTTGTGACCGGATTCCCTTGAGCGTGCGTACAGTTACATTCATATTACTGCTTGGACGGTGTGCTGTTTGGCGACAGGAGTAAATATTCATTTGAGTAAAAACAAGAGCAAGCCTCCATAGACTTCATAGACTAATCCTGTTAAGGTAAAAGTCCAGTCTGAATCAAATGAAAAAGAAAGCACAGTCTTGTCTTTTGGTGTCTGATGATGTTGCTCAATAAGTAATTAATCACATTAAACGAATAAGCATGAAAACTTTTTATAGTTGAGGACAATTAATTATAGGAATTTGTATTAGGAATGCACTCTTGACACTTCTACAAGAGGAGGATACATGTAAGAGGAGTGTGCCCTAGGTGAGCCGCAATCGCTTCTTCACTTCTCATCTTATCGATTTCTGCAAGAAATATAGAAGCGCCGCTCTGGAGAGGACGGAGGGCCGCACTGCTATTGAGTCGTTTTCCCCATATTTTCAAAAAATCTTTAATCAAACTTAAAGTGAAATACTAACATGTCACTTGACATGACCTTTTAGCCCATTATGAATCACCACATTTTTAAAATGGTGCTGGTGACTGTTGTTAGCCTGCCTCATGATAGATATTCCCTCATTGCTACACAGCAGAGGAGAGAGAATAGCCTCATCGTTTGGTCTAATGGTTATCTTGGGCCTTCTGGCTAGTGACCTCTGACAAATCCTGGACAACAAACCCACATTTTAAGCACTACAGACTTCATAGATTTTCCCAGGAACAGGGCTCAACTTTTAGCGGTGCAGGAATGCAGTCTTTATGAGCAAGTCATCCCCAAATGGCTTTATTTTAAAACATTTTCAATATTTGAATAAAATGATGGGTCATGAGAAAAAATGAGATCAATGCAATAAAATAAGATCAATGCCTAACATTGCGTTTCGATTAAAGAAAGCAAGAAACACAAAACTGGAGGTGAAGGGCCATGGCCTTTTGAACTATGAGGACCATAAAATGTGCTACGCTATAAAAACCCAGAATGGCTGGCTGACTGAAGTCTCTTATGGCCCATCATTACATTATCATAACCCAAAACACTGCACTGCTGCAGAGAGCTAGCGCTAAATTCAGCAAACAAGGTGCCTTTTACAGTTTTTCTCAGTTGCTTTGGAGCATTTTCTAAATCAGAAATGAAATTCTCAATACTACTTGATCATTTAGTCATTTGTTCACATCATAAAAGCATTTCTTGTTGCTTTGATCAAATTGCGAATGGTTTTGTACATTTAATTAATTGATTGTGCACGAGTGTCTGCTGTTTTCTACATTATCAGTTGTTTGTCATGTTAATCAAAATATATTATACTGGTTAATAATCTTAACCCACAAAACATCTTGGCATCAGTTTATAGCATAAGTCACTGAATGCAAAATGGTTAAACCAGATGTCATAATCTGTCTTCTAAAATTTCGATTTAACTTTTTTTTTGTAAATGTGACTTAAATTTTTCAATTGTGCAGATGAATCTTGAATGTCACTAATGAAGGAGAGTGAACGGCATCAGATCAACCAATAATCAACAAGTTCTTTAAAACAGGTCAAAGGTGAATATTGTGACTGAAAGAGCGAAACACAGAAATACAATTTCTTAAAATGGATGAACAACCAAGAAACAAACAGACACTATTACAGTACTGAAAAAGTGTGAATCCTGTCTGGACTCTTGCAATCAATATAAATCAAATATGCAATCAAAAAAAATAGCTTTGAGCGGTTGAAATTCATAGATGCCGTACAGAAGAAAATAAACGTTGTGCATTTTCAGTCAATGTAATCCAAACTGTAGTTTATATCTAGAAATCCTGAAACTGTGCAGCGTCATACTGAAAACATGCCTACACATTTTGACGATCTTGTTTGTAAACAATGACAATGAGTTTTCATTTAGTTGGGAATGACATGTTCATTGACACAAATACTTATTTTTAGAGATGAACTAAGGATTTGGAGAAAAAACAAAAACAGGCTTTTGCAAGAAATCCAATGTGTTGTGCTGTTTGTGCAAATTGTTTTGAGAATGCACTTACTGGTTTGCAAATATTAAGGAAGACTTGAGAAACGCTCCAAAGCAGCTGAGAGAAACTGTAATGTCCATTAATTATAAAATTATTTATGTTTATTTAGAAATTTTGTGACAGTTCTGGGAAATCTTTCAATCAAAGGATAATAGACTCAAGGGTCCATAATTGCCAGAGAGCCCAGGGCTTTAAAGCACTCCATCTTGCCCAACATCACCCGAGGGCAAGAGCCAGCTGAGGGTAAGATCCTCACACAAAGGGCTCATTGGGAAGGTTTAAGCCCTTAAAACAACATGCAGCACCATCATACTCAGAGAAACAATGGCACACACATTAGTGAATCCCCAGCGGGCTGGCTGGCTTGCTCTGCAGAATGATGTCCCCGTGGTGTTGGTCCATTGAAGACACATTTGTCCCAACTGTTCTTTTCTGGGGCCGGCTTAGGTACAGGGTTAAGGAGGAGGAGCAGCAACTGCGGGGCATCTAGCATCTCTTCAACTCACACATCAGTATAGTTTCATTAAAAGAGTTTTAACATTCCAGGTTTACTTCCTCAGCATTCCAGCCAAGATGAGTCCCATCACGAGGATCTCATCACACACCACAAAAATGTGCTTTTATCATACTTCTCTCTGTTTCTTTAGGTCGTTGTGCTCTACCAAATAAAAAAGAGCCAAAACGAATCTAATAATAACATATTAAACAAACAAACAATCATAAGAGGAAATGAAAGTAAAAATAATAATGATATAGATAGATAGATAAATAGATAGATAGATAGATAGATAGATAGATAGATAGATAGATCGATAGATCGATAGATAGATAGATAGATAGATAGATAGATAGATAGATAGATAGATAGATAGACGGACGGACGGATGGACAGAGATAGATAGATAGATAGATAGATAGATAGATAGATAGATAGATAGATAGATAGATAGATAGATAGATAGATAGATAGATAGATAGATGGACTGTTAAACTTGTTGATATTATATTAATTTTATTTAATTAATATTAATTAATAATCAAATAAAATAAGCTTAAATAAAAAAATAGACATTATTTCAGAAATATAGTAAATGGTGCAAATATTATACAGAATTAAAATTTTTAATTCAATATAAACTTTACTAAAACTACAATAACTAGTAACAATTTACATTAAGGATCTATGAAAACAATTTACATTAGGGATCCTTTCCCCTTTAATTAATATTAATTAATAATCAAATAAAATAAGCTTAAATAAAAAAATAGACATTATTTCAGAAATATAGTAAATGGTGCAAATATTATACAGAATTAAAATTTTTAATTCAATATAAACTTTACTAAAACTACAATAACTAGTAACAATTTACATTAAGGATCTATGAAAACAATTTACATTAGGGATCCTTTTCCCTTTTAATCATAAATCTTTTGATAAGTTAGATTTTAATCTTCTTTTGCATCCAGTAAGGATATAAGCATTAAAACAGCCAACTTGACAGGTTTAGAATGTTAAGTGAAATAAATGACCAGAAATAAAGCAAATATTAAAACTGACATATCTAAAGAAGTTAAACTTTTAGTCCAAATGTAATTATATTACACTAAACAAAAAAACAAAATCAAAAATACGCCAATCCTCTTTTTACTGAACATGCCTTCTCGTGTTCAGTCTGAGGCTTCTGCTGGATCCCTAATTTTTTATAAAACACCCTAATAGCTTTCCTTTCCTTTTCCCTTTTTTAAGTGGAATATCATATTATGCCTAGAAATGTACAGAGAATGGATATGAAAAGATGATGTCTTTCATCAAAGACGGTGCGCTTCCATCCATCAGGCTAACTAGCCATCCATTCCGTAAGCTGTGAGCCTCACCGCTGACTGTGTATTACTCTAAAAAGCCTCCAGCAGCCGAGGTAAATGATTCTGGTTATAATCCAAGGCACTTATGTGAATCAGAGGATCCAGATTTTGATAGGTTTGTAATGGACTTTTCCTCTTCATTAACTGACTTATAGGTCCTGGATTTTATGCTTTGTGGCTTTAAATTGAATAATACATCTCAGATGTTAAAGTAACATTCATATTTTTAAAATCAATGTTAGTAAAATTTTATGTACACTGTTGTATTTGTTGATAGCTGCTGCTCGCAAATAAAGCAGCAATTTATTGGCCCCATGCTCTTTTCCTTTTTCTTTTTGCCCCTATTATCACAAGCACAAAAGCACACCATAAAAAAAACTTTAATTAAATTTTTAATTAACAGCAGTAATCAATAGGGTGTAACATAACATCTCACATATTTCCAGTGACACTAGAGAGGAAATGCTATCAAACAAACACAGAGGGACAACACATGATCATTTTATGGGCTAATAAGCAAATATATTCTTGCTCTTCTCATTCCATCTCACTGTAAAAAATATATAAGATGTTTATAATGTTTAGATGAGGTGGTCTGGTGGTTAGGATGCGGCGCCCTCACCGCTGCGGCCCGGGTTCGATCCCCGGTTAGGGAACCAACTCCAGCCACTCTTAGTGCCGGTCCCAAGCCCGGATAAATGGGGAGGGTTGCGTTAGGAAGGGCATCCAGCATTAAATAAGTGTCAAATCAAACATGCGGATGATCCGCTGTGGCGACCCCTAATAGGAGAAGCTGAAAGAAAGTTTAGTTTAGAATGTTTAGATGAGACCTCTAAAAGGACACCTTTGCATGTAAAGACCTTTGGTCATGGGCTTAAACATGCGATTATTTCTTTTTGCAATCAGCAAAACTGAGATTTTCATTACCTTTTTTTTTTTTACACTTGCAATAAAATGTTTAGAGAAAACAGCAACTCCATATATCCTATCCATAATTACACCAATAACATGATACTCACCCCCAGAAAACTGTTACACAGCGCTTTACTCCAAGCACAAAAACACTGCAGAAGATTGTTTACGACCTTTTCAGTCTTGTTCTCTGACTGAGGCTGGACATGGAATGGAAAATAAACATTATTTCTCTGTGCTTTATCTGACGCTTGACTTTGAAGGCAAAGATTTAAAGACACTTCTCAGGCTAACTGTTCACAATTTTCCAGCTGTAAATTATCTGAAGGTTGTTGTTGTACAGAAGGCGCATGAAATACTACGCTTTGTGAATGTGTGTGTGTGTGAAATTCTAAGTTTAATTTAACACTGTTCAGCACAGAAAGGACACTAAAACATGTACCTCGGTTTGTATATACTGTGGATGGATTGGCTGCAATAAAGTGCCCTATGCGCAAAAGTGTGTGTGAATGTGGTGTGTATAATGGCCTGTGATAGACTGGCATCCCATTCAGGCTGTATTCTCAGATTACATGTTGTTCACTAAATATAAATCAATTAAATATTTGAATTATCAAATTGAATTCTAACCGTATAGTTAAACTTCATGCCATTTCGCAAATGATTTGAAAAACAACAAATTACTTAGACCAATATATTTTAGTCAAAATAATTATTAACTTATTAACAATATTAATCATTTTAAAAACCCAATGCAATATGGATTGTTCGAATCAGCCATTTCGAACACTGTGTTATCCAATAGTCATAAGTGTAGCTGACAATAAGGTTTGCATTTATATACTATAGCGCTGTTAAATTTTTTTTTAAATTCTAATTGATCAGAAGGTATTTTCAGATAAATCAAGGTACAGCAGCATTGACAGCATATTTATACTGCTGTGCTTGTACTTATATGTTATTGTTTCTTAGGGATGCTATGCAATGGTCTAAGTCTAATAATAAACATATGTTTAAAAATACATACACAGAGAATATCATTCAATAATCATTGAAATGTTCCATAACTGTTCATTTAAATTAATTGAAAAACAGAATGCCATCATTCAATAAAAAGGAAACTGTTCATGCATTTCTACAGGAGTTACAAAACTCTTTGGGATATAATGATATTAGAAAATAATATTACTTCACATTTTGTTGGACTGCATCATCACCACATTGTTGATCGTTTTCCTATAACTGTGCACAGTTTTGCTTTATTGCTTACACATGAAAGTAGCACAAGCAATAAATAAACAAACTTATTCAGATTTTTTTTTTCATTCGAGAATAAATAGACACTGTTTATTTTGATCAAGTTGAATTAACTGTCAAGTCAAGTTATTGCCATATATACAGCTTGTACAGAACACAGTGAAACAGAACAATGTACCTTAAGGACCAAGGTGCTGCATTAATCAACATAGAACTAACGCTACCACAATTAACTACAGTTTGTGTATGATGAAGTAAAAAAACACAGGTTTGTACAAACCCAGCACAAATTAATACAATACCACCACCTTGATCCAATAGGTAAAAAAAGCTAAACCAGACGATGCAACGGTGCTAACGTTTGCTCAAAACTATTTAGACCAAATATTCTTTCCAAGCTGCTCAAACATTTGCCTAACCAATCGAGCTGTTTACAAGAAAAATTCACACAGACGGTCTAGGGCAATGATGAGAGGGGTGCAAGGGAAACTATTTGTCACAGCTGGGCTAGTCGGGGGTGTCTGGAGTATTGCCTTTTTATCACTGTCTGGCCTCAGAGTACAACACACATACCTCATCACACAGAGGCAACACAGCTGCGTTCATAGTCCCTACGCTATGTACACTCTCACCTAGAACACAGCCCTAATCCAAACACCTCACACAGACCACATTCACACATCCCACACAGCACTGACACCAGCACTGCATGACAAAAGCAAATAGGATGG
Organism: Silurus asotus; assembly: GCA_024362625.1. NCBI lineage: Eukaryota > Metazoa > Chordata > Actinopteri > Siluriformes > Siluridae > Silurus > Silurus asotus. The sequence goes on from MU545793.1 coordinate 2,362,354, forward strand.
AAACTACTTGTAAAACACTGATTATTGGGTATTTGTCAGCTAGTGAGCCCTAACGCATCAGTAATTGCTACAGGGAAGTAAGAACTATATCATTCACATACAAATGTTTGTGTGAAATCTAGACCTCTCAGATCTCACACCATATTGTGTCTATGTATACAAGTGTAATGTTATGACTCGGGGAATAATTAGAAATGTAAAAGTACATTTTAAATGAATAAGTACACATATCAATTTCATGTTGCCTCATGCAATTCTACCATATTTCTGTTATGTGCTAACCCCAAAAAATCTAAACAGATAACCACCAGTATGGTGTCAGTATATACTTATATAATTCTATAAACCCCAACTAAATAGATAAATATATACATTATATTTCCATATGTACACTTGTAATCTGTAATATAGGGATAGAGATATTATAAGAAGTTACATCACAATCACTTTAATAGTGTAAGTGTAACTACACAGGTATTAGAGGCCGGATCAATTTTATTTTTAATTGGTCACAAGACTATTTTTATTTTCTTGAATCATGCGTTCACAGTACCTTTAAGCGTGTGTTGTTTTAATGCATATACATGGCAATAAAAATCACAATCACCATATTTGAAACATAACATTTAAGAGGGGTCTTATTGAAGTAGAGATCGTTCCCACTTTATACCCAATATACCAACTTTATACCACACCATACTGCACATGAACACTTCAAGGACAATCACTAAATCATTTTAATTTGTACTGTCAATAGCTGCCACATGCATCCGTGTATATACATATATTTTCATATATTTTATATAGTTTATACTTTTTATCTATCTATCTATCTATCTATCTATCTATCTATCTATCTATCTATCTATCTATCTATCTATCTATCTATCTTTTTTTTTTTTTTTTTTTATCTTTATTCTATTCTTTTTTATGCTTAAATGCCGGATAGAAGTAAAAAGCATTGCACAGTATTTTTTTTTTTTTTTTTTTTTTTTTTTATCCTTAATTCTATTCTTTTTTATGCTTAAATGCCGGATAGAAGTAAAAAGCATTGCACAGTAATTGTCTATGAATAAAACTACTTCAAAATAAGTCTGAATGTATTTCCCTATGCAGAACTTTACAACTTTATGCAAAATTAAAAGTTCTTGGGACTCCACATATTACAGCAGTTTGAAGCACCTTTTGCAGCTCATCATCAGTGGTGGACAAAGTATACCGTTTCAAACCCTCTACTTACTCTACTTTCTTACCCTCTACTTACTAGTGAATGTAAAAGTACTTAAAAAAGCAGGTCAGAAAATTGCAAAAGCACTTGCTTTTGAAAGGAATGAAGTATCAACAGGAAAAGTACCAATCAGTGAGAACTAAAGTTGAATAATTAAGTCTATTCAATGTTCCATTTTCCTGCACATCATGTCTTTTTTAGGAATAAGGTTCTATTGTTACAGGTACACAGTAATGTGCAGCACAGATGAGGATGGTTTCCCTTTTGAGTCTGGTTCCTCTCAAGGTTTCTTCCAGTAAAGTGCAACCTAAATGAGGATGGTTTCCCTCATGAGTCTGGTTCCTCTCAAGGTTTCTTCCTTATGCCATCTCAGGGAGTTTTTCCTTGCCAGAGTCACCACCGGCTCACTCATCAGGGACAAACTTACACTTATAAAGAGCATCTTATTCATTTTTATCACAACATTATCTGTGTAAAGCTGCTTTGAGACAATGTTCATTGTTAAAAGCACTATACAAATAAAAAATTAATTGAATTGAAAAAAAAAACACTTACTCAATAGAAACTCTCACAAGAACCATGCAGTTACTCTTGTGGTCTAGTGATTGGTTATTATTTAACACAATCTATATATTCATTTCAAAATCGTGAGAAATGACATGTACTGGAGTAAAAAAGTATGACCATTATGCATTAAAATATTATGAAAAAATACAAAAATGTAAGATAAAATGCTTATTGCTGTCCATTACTGTTCACCACTACTAGTGTTTTTTTACTAACACTTTATTATTATTATTAACATTTGTGATCAACATTTGAGCAATTTACATTTTTAAAACAATTTCGAATAAAAAGCCTACTTGGTTAAATAACATAAAATAATTTTTTTATAAAAATAGAATTTTATAAATCAAATTAATGCAATACACTGTATTATTATATTCATTAAATTTAGTAATTGGTTAAATTGGCATGAATTAAACTGATTAAGTTACATTTAATATATGGAAATTTATGATTAAATAGTTTGCATGTATTATGCAATATTTGGGTAATACAGATGTGTATGTAAGTGTGTGGGTGTGGGTGTGGGTGGGTGAACATGTGGGTGTGTTAATTTTAATAATAACAGTTCAATTACTTCAGCATACTTTAACAAATGTCTTCATTTTTTCCATCTTTCATTCTTTCACTTCCTCAATATGTGGAATTGTCAGAATTTTCTCCTTTTAGAGAAATTCTTGAAACTGGACATAAAATGCTAAAGAATCCATAGTGCTAGTGTTAGCCTCGAGTTACTTCCTGGTTAGCGGCTAACGCTGGTGCTATGCATTCTTTATCGCTTTTAAACAAATCTTATTTCTGATTTGGAGTGAGCAGCCACAGTGACACTGCACTAACTTTAGTTTCTTTTTAATACACCTGGCATTGTTGTGTAAGTTTTGAAGGTTAATAATAATATAAAAAGTGCACTCAACGTGCGAGGCAGAGACTAAACAAACTTGTGGTCCGCCACTTAATATGTTTTTGAGAGAACTCAGATGTGTACTATGTTCCGCAAAAATCTCGGTACGATTAAGTATACCGTTACACTCAGAAAATATATAAAATACAGTAGCTTCATAATACATGCAATTAATCAAAATCAATGTAATCTTGAAAAGTTGCTATACAAAGCAAATCATCGCTGTGATGAGTTACACTGAATGACATACAACAGAAATCTCCATAGTCAGGTGGGGCTGAGTGTGAAATTAGGCCTGACAACATGGGCAGTTGAACTGTGTGTGCAGCACGATTACTGGATTGTGTGTGGTGTGTGTGTGTGTGTCTGTGTGTGTGTGTGTGTGTGTGTAGCCTGGTGTGCATCTGTTTGTGTGAAAGGGGTCTGAGCACCCCATGTCTCACTAACTGTTTCCATAACCTTGGGACTGACTGAAGTCTACCTGGCAGAGAGTGAAGCCCAGCCTGCAGGCTGTGATTGAAAATTGCTTTATTGCTTTATATGCGATTCCCTATTCTGTTGCCAATCCCATTTATTTATGGTGTGGCGGCGCCCTGGTACACCTGCTTAGAGCTGGTGGAGATTACTTTTGGAAAAAAAGAGAGACACAGACAATCTCTAGGGGCTATTAACCTGACAGGCTCTCTCTCTTTCTCCCTCTCTTTGGCTTTTTTCTTATTCCCCTCTCTCCATCTCTCTGGCCTGACCCTGTCTTTCTCTCTTCTTCTCTCTTCTATCCTCATCCTTTCTCTCCTGTAACGGCCTCAGATGCCGATCTCCAGCAGCTGAGAGTGCACTGTACTAATATTACCTCAGCCAAGGCTCAGGGCTGAAGAGCGGGTCATCTGGATGTGACATTCTTCATCATCGAGCCTGATGGTCCGTCTCAGGGTGTACTCTAAATAGCAGGACATGAAGCCATGACAAATGGGTGGTGGAGGGTATTAGGGGGGATATTGTGAGTTTTATCAGGGATGTAGAGAAATGCAAGATGCTGTATTTAGTTGTGTAGATGGAGAGAGAGAGTTTATTGCTTTGCAATAAATTAACTGGGGATTTTAATCCTTTTATCTTCTAATACAATAAACTTTTTGACTAATGATCATACCTCAGGAATTTCACTCTTACTTTTATAGTAAAAAAAAAACTAAAAAATGTTTATAAAACATTACAATTTTAAATCGGAAGTTGTTCATCATTGGTTTACAGTCTGAGCTACTGGTCGGGGGGTTAAAGCACCATTATCACCAAGCTGCCACTTTTGGGCCCATGAGCAAGGCTCTTAACACTTAGCGCTCCAGGGGCACTGTATCATGTATGACCACAGCTTCTCAATATCACTGGGAATTTCATTGTGCTGTAATGTACATGTTAAAAGCACCTGTTTTTCTCAGGTTTGATTGAATTGTTTACATTTTATAAGTCAGACAGCTTTTATTATTATTATTATTATTATTATTATTATTATTATTATTATTATTATTTATACTTATTATACAATCATTTAAAAAATCTTGTTATAGGCCCTGGTTAATCCAGGACCTCTATGAGCCTCCTTAAGGGTAATTTTCAATTTATTTACACATTTATTGTTGTTGTTATTATTATTATTATTATTATTACATTTTTATTATATCAAACGCCCTTATCCAGAGCGAGGTACAAAAGGGCTTTGAGCCTCTCTCAAAAAATAAATTAAAACTTGTTCGTGAGTTTGCTAACTTAGGATGCCTTCAGCTAAACTCTGTTGAGAGGAATTATAGCACACATTATTTTTTTAAACAAAGATTAAACAAACAGGAAAAAGTGCTTGTTTACTACTACTACTATTATTATCTTTTTAATTTTTAAATGTTTTTATTATTATTGTTATATTATAATTTTAGATATAAAAAGATAATAATAATGTAAAATTGATAAAAATTATAATAATTGTTTTATTATTTTCAATTTTCACCCTGAAATGTTATAAAATGTGAGTCATTTTTTGCCTTTCTCTCAGTTTCCTGGTATATTTCGCTTTTATTCTGCTATGAAGTTCTGGTTATTTTACTCCACACTACACTTCAGAGGTGTTTTCCACTTTCTGACCTCCATTGTTGCTCTGCATCACATTATCAGTCAGCACAAGTTCATTCGTACTGGAGCGCATTGAAGATTCTCTCTCCCTGATGCTCATCCTTTCTCTTCCACTACGAAAAAGACAGAGAGCAGCATTTAACATTCTCCAGCTCTAAATGACGATGTCTGGTTGTGTGTAATACCCCACCCCACACACACATACGCTTACTTTCCATTCTTTAATCGAATCCTTTCAACCCTACACTCATCCACTTCACCTCCAACCCTCCTTCTGTGCCTCTGTTCTCTTGACACACACACACACACACACACACACACACACACACAAAACCGGCCTTCTGCCGTTGTCTAGAGAATATCCAGCTCTCATACATATTTGTTTCCCTTCTCGAGATTCACAATGGGTGTTCTCTAATAACAAATCATTTCTTTTTGTCTAACTTTAATCTGGCCTTGTCTGACAAGCACCATCCTTTTCGGTGAAGGGTAAGACCACTTAGAGAAAGGCCAATAAGCCGCAACATGGAACACGCTGACGGTGGTGATTTGTCAGGTGCCCTGCTACAGTGCTGGTCACCCCAATGGATTTATCTCAAGGTAAATGGAGACACTGCAGACCGAAGACTAGGACCCTTTGATTAAGCCCCCCTTTTTGTTGCCCTGATAAATGTTGCTTGTGTTTATCTATTTGAAATGCCACTAAATCTGCGAGTCCAATGGAGAAAAAGAAGACTTTCCACACAAGGGAAAGTCGAATGATTTATGTCTAGCTATGCAGAGCGAAATTGGGAACGGAGATCGGTGATCAAGGGCTATTTTAAAGCTCACAAGGTCAAGATGAGCGGTGAAAGGGATAAAGATGAAAAGACACAAGGGAGAAATCTCATTCATTTCTGTCACTGCTTTTGACCAGAAGCTGACAAGGTATGAAAGAATAACAAAGGCAAGGTGGATAAGATCAAAAACATGGCACTGGTGTAAAAAAAAAATTCCCGGGGCTGAAGAACATCGATGATGAGGAAGAGGAAATGAGAGCAGAACCTACACCAAGGGAAATCTCAATTTTCTCTATCTCACCTTCTCTGCATCATTTAATCTCTGCTCTTTTCATCTCTTCACTTGCTCCTTTGATATTCATTCCATCTGCTCTCCCCCAAAAGTTCATCACTCCATCCCACCTCTCCTGCCTTTATACCTATCTATCTGAAAAGCAGAAATATAGACTTTTTATTCATTTATTTTTGTTCATTTGATTTTCCTATCTGCAATATAAAGGTCCAGAAGTTTGTTAAAATTTCAGATCTCCACAAAAGGTCTGTCTTCCTCCCATCACTCTATTTCCTTACTCCCATTACTCTAGATCAATCTTTTCTGTTTCATTTTGTTCTGGTTAAATGTTTTGTCTTATCTTTACAGCTGGACTGAAAATAACAGTCTACTCATCAATCTGATTACAGATTGTAATAATACACTTGCAATAAACGGCAAGCATAAATAGCCTGGCTGACCTAGCATGACAGCTTACATTCCACTTAATCTGTCTCGGAAAAGTCAATAAATCCAAAGCGCAACTAAGTAATTGGGCATAAATGGTCATTACTTAGGGTCAGTTGAGGATGCTGACTAGATTAAGAGCTGCATTTTTTTCATTCTCTACTGCCAACATATGAATTATGTAGAAGCCAGAATGACAAATAATTGCAGTAGTTCTTTTTGCAGTTAAATGCAGATTTTTTTTTGTTTTTTGTTTACAAACATTTTCTTTAATTTACACAATAATCATACATAATTAAAATGGTAGTATTAACAATGAAATCATTCAAATGTCAAAATATTCGAAAGGAGTAATCCACCCTGAATGACTGTATATTTCAATTTTTAGAATTATTTGTGTCTTTGACTGTTTTCAAGATGATTTTTGTAATGAAATTTTAAAAAAACGTTTCTACAGCACGTTTCTACACAGACAATGTCTGTTGTGAAAAGCGCTATAGAAATTTGACTTGACTTGACTTGACTTGACTTGACTTGACTTGACTATTACCACCAATGCCCTTCCACTGTATTTTACTAGATTGGCTTTTGCCTAATCTCTGCCAGAGTGATGCAGCAGTGCTTTGCAGTGTTTTATACTGTCTAGATCTTTCACCTCCTCATTTGTTCACTCTGCTAAAACCCTGTCCATGTCTTTGTCATCTCATGCATCACTAACAAGTCAGGCTCTATAAATATGAGCATTACTTCCACTGTCTCCACTAACTACTGAAGATGTGCTCATTAATATGACACTTTAGTCACAAAACAGGGAAAAAGATTTATGCTCTTTTTTTCAGGGAAAAAGTGAAACCTGACAAAAAAAAATGGCACCACACTCGTAAAATGCATTACAAATATTTCAATAAAACATCAATAAAGTGTTTCAGGGAGAAGTCTTTCTTCAATACTTTGCACCTTACTTTCTAAAGACAGTCCAAATGATATCTAAAACCCATGTGTCTTTCCTATTTTTAACTTCATTAACTAAATAAAACCTTTTGAAAATAAACTGTAAAATAGAGATGTCTTAATTTCTTTACTGAATATTTAACAGGGGGTAATAATGTTTATAATAATAAAATCAAATAATAATATTTTTCTTTTGTTGACATTAAAATAGTGAAAAATGCTTGTCTGCCAGATAAACACCACATTTAGCCAGGAGCATGATTTTGTTAAAATCCACTAAATTGTACAGTGTATGTACCAAATTAGCATAAATCAGTTATTGAAACTTAGAAATACGAAAGTTTAATTCCTTCTTAAATAATTTGCGTAAAGATTCTGGTATGTTTTTGTCTGCATAACACATTACATTTACAATGGCTGTGGGTTGTTTTGCTCGCTAAACAAAACCCCTTTTACTTTGCGGAGACGGGGAATTATTTATATGCTCTATAACCCCACTTAATGTCATCATTCATTGCAAAAAAAAAGTTTCACTTCCAAAACTGATTGAGTCAGAGATAAAATGCCTGAACAAATTTGACTTGTGTGTTGTTCATTTATGGTAAGCATTTATTTTGATCATCCCCATGAGCATCCTTTTTCATTTGCTGCCAGAAATGGAGGAGTTGTCCTTAAGAGCCCTTTGTTAAAAATTTCTGAGGTGAAGCCAAACAAATTAAGAAAGAATACGATTTAACTCTGGATAGAAGATGCGCTCCTGCGTATCCTTTGCTCTAATGTTGTGTATATATTAGCAATGTGGAAATCAACCCCTTAACATCCCACCCCCCCTTTTCCTTTTTCTGCTTAATCTAAACTTAATCTCAGTGCTCCTCCATTGTTTCCTTGGCTCTAACCAAAGATAAAGGTAACCCTAGCAGCAGAACATCTGAAAGATTATACATCAGGAAAATACCACAGGGGTATACATCACTGCCAGCCAGACACACCCACTGAAATGAATTGGGTCAAATAAAAGCAGTGTACAAGGGCCGGGCCCATTGACAATTACTAATGTGGTGGCTATCGTGGGTAATTGGACTGTACAAATGGCGAGAGGTTTGTAAACTTTACTCGCTTCCCCGGGTCCATGGTGTCTGGCACCGCAAATGCTGACTAAATCAACATGTGCCTCCACGTATGGACATCAGGTAGCGGCTCCACAGTGACCGAGCGTAGCTGCGCACAGGAAAATAGAGCAAAGAGGATGAACTTAGAGATGAGGGAGGAACAAAGGGGAAACAAAATCTGCTTTACACAATCAGTGAAGGTTGAGATTTCCAACAAGAACAAGAGGAGAGAGTTTGAAGTTGAATTGGGTGTGTTCCATCTTTATGCTTAGATTATCAGAACCTTCCTGTTACAGAATCTAATATAGAATCCTTTTAACGAATTAAATTCTATTTTTAGTTTATTTACATGTTGGACAGTCATTAAAAAGCATTTCTTTACATGTCATATTCTGTATGAATTATTTATATCATTAATTTAATGCTATAATATATATAATTGAAATGTAATTTCATTATATTAATCAAATTATATATAAATATATATTATATCATGGTACATGGACAAGTGCTGGTGCAGGATTGTGGAGGATATATATATATATATATTATTATTATTATTATTTTTTTATTTTTTTATTTTTAATTTTTTGCTGTAAGGTTTAGGTTAATATTCATAAACATACACATTATAATTTTAATAACAATCACAGGCACATGCATTGATTATCCAGTTTATCAAAACAGAGCAATTTACAGTATCATACTGTTTAAAGTGTATGTGGCAGCAGGTGCATCGACGAGTGCTGGTGCGGGCTTGTGGACGAGCGCCAGTTTGCGAAGGGTTGACACATCATAATTCGGGGACCATATCAAATAAATTAATACATTAATTATTTAATTGTTTAATTAATTAATCAATCTGTTTACATTATTGACACCATAGAAAAATTATTTAATTTTTTCATATACATTTACATTGTCATTTTAATAACAATCACAGGGACATGCATTGATGATCCATTTAAATAGATTAAACATGTACTGTTGTTGATATGGTTTATCTGTAAATAGACATCAAACTTTTTTTGGGAAGACTTCTCCAGTGTCATTGTTACACAGAGGTGTACATTTTAACTTTTTCAAAACAAGTTGAACACAACAAGATGTGTTTTTTATTTAATGAAATTTATGTAGAGAGAAAAGCTTTTTTCCACAGATTTTCCAATGCACTGAATATAAGTAAAAATTAATTCAATTGAATCTGCATTCAATTTGGCATCAAAGCACCTGCCAATGAATAATTTTGAATGAATAACATACCCCCATTTTGGATTATTTTCCCATAATAGCACAAACCCTCACAGCATTTTAGTCCTTTAACCAAACATGATTCCTTCGCCGGCACCTTTAGAACATGTCCCTGTTTGTAACATAACTGTTAGTCTGTTCTCCCATGACACAAGCCTGCTAAAGGACACAAACATGCTGTGTTTGTCTTAGGACGCTCTCTTCCACCCTTCATCCCCCCCACAAATACACCCCTACCCCACCCCAACCTTATCTTCAGCTCTGTGTGGATAGTTGCCATCCGCAGGGTTGGTGTGGGTTAGCGTTGTCTCGCACCTGTGTGACGCGGTTTACACTCCAGCCTCAGCATTGTACAATAGACTAGCTGTGTCAGAGGGCCTGTGCACCTGGATGAGTTCCTACCTCGGCTCTCAGCTATGTGCCAGTGTGGTGTTAGCTGAACTGCGGCTTGGCTCACAACACACACACACACACACACACACACACACGCACACACACACACAAACACACACCCTTGCTATGCCCTGAAATGCTCAGAAGTGGACACCACCTGTGTCCTATTAAAATTGAAAGGCTTAAAAGTCCATACCCCTTTAAACATATACACAGCGTAAACTCACACACATACACATACACATACACACGCGCACACACAACACACACACACATACACACACACACACACACACACACACAAAAACACATCCTGGTCCCATGCTAGCACAGTGGTGGCTATTATGACACATTATTAATTGCCACCATTATCCACAGCAGCTTGGCTGGGAGCTCAGTTGCTCTCTGTATGAAGGCATGAAGGAAAGACCTGCAGCTCCTGAATGAGAGAGAAAGGGAGAGAGGAAAAAGGATCATGTGCCACAAGGCTACAGATGCAACACTCTGCCCAAAAGGGATTGTAAAATGGTGAATAATTGATCAGAAAACATTTTTCTTGGTCCTTTCCACTGAGCCACAAATCCTTCCTAAGCTTCTCCAGGGAAGGCGCACTTAGTCTATTCCTGTGTCTCTAGGCTGAACAGACTGAATGAAAGGTCTTGAGTGATTGTGTTCGACCTTTGTGTTGACTTGTAATGTACATATAACCGAAACAAGCACTTCTTCAGAATATTAATAAAAATAAAAAAAAGTATTTATGTATGTGTGTATGTATGTGTGTATGTATGTATGTATGTCTGAATCTGATTGGTCAAAAGATGTTGAAATATTGTCTCTAGTTATTACTCTAAGGTTTATGTTAATATGCTCCTTATTATAGCTTTAATTTTTAAGTTTCAAGGCTTAGTTGTGTTCTAATAATAGTTACTAATAAACTAATAATAGTAATAGTTGTTTAATTTAAAGTACAGAGGAACGGCGTGGTTTTCTAAAATGTTTCTAACATCTATATTGTAAAATGTAAAAAGTAGGAAATTATGCATTTTAATGATTATGTATTTAAAAGATTCCCAAAAATCAAATACTCTGATAAACTACAATTGGAAATTGCTCTTATGATATTTGACCCATATTTTCTCTAATTTAAACATCAAAAACACTATAAAATTCCTGAAATAAAAATTCTTAAAGTAAAAATAACATTTTAAAATATTACATATATTGCAAAAAAAAAAAATTGTGTATCATTCTATAAATAATAATAATAATTTAAACAATTTTTATCACTGGCATTAGAAATACAACACTTCAGGATGTCCTGTTATAAAACAAAAATTAACTTCAGCGATAACAATAACTCTGCCACTTGGCCTTGGAGGACACATGACTCCACCCTCTAAGTTAATATTTTTACAGTATCACATTTTATTTCTTATGTTTTGATTCATAATTTTTAATTAAAATATTTTTGAAACAACAATCTAGCAATGAAATACATTTAATCACTATCTTAAAAATATAACGTGTACCATCTCAATTGGTGTGGTTTTGTCAATGGTTGCCTCACATCACAGATGGAGAAAAAGAGAAGATAAAGAACTGATGGTATGAGAGAGAGATGAGGAGGAGGAGGAGGATGAGGAGGAGGAGGAGAAGATGGAAAAAATTGATTACAGCACATGTCGTGCAATCCAATTGTCAACAGCATCCTTTACAAAACTCCCCCCAACCCATTCATCTGAAACTGATAAAAAAAAAAAAAAAAAGAAAAGAAAAAACAGTTATGTGAACTGTCACACCAAGCTCTACTGTTAATCTAAGGTAATTAGTGTCAGACTGATTCCCAATACATCATGGGTGGGATGGCAGACTCTGCACTGCTCCACCAGCAATCTGTTCTTCTCGCTTGTGTGACTGTGTGTTTTAGTACTCACACTTATAAAACTCAGTGTTCTTCTGAAATGTACTGCTGAAGATATGGTTTGTGGGCCCGTTTTATAAACCAAAACCTGGCTCAAGTAACCAACTGTAATTAACCTGGTATTAAAAGCAAAAGCCTTGGTTTGTTTCTCTCTGATGTTAGAGATGTCTGGAGTAGTAATAAATTCAACTTCATCATTTCAGCTTGCAGTGGTGGAAAATGAGTATTTAATCATAAGGGTTTATGGATGGGCAGTGTTTGGTGTGTTTTTAGAAAAACGATGTCATGCACATAATATTGTCAATTTAATCCAAACATAATTTATACACTACAAGTTGTGCTGTTCCAGAAAAATAATCAACAATACAACAATACCAACACTCAAATTGATTAAATAATTATTCATTTACAGTTGCATTTATTATTGTGGAACATTCAGGAAACACTGAGGCTGCTTATAGGCATTGCCTCTGTATTTATATACCTACAAAATTACCATTTGTTTTGAAAAACTCTCAGTAGAGTTAATTGGAAAAGCAAAGCCCTCTGTCCTGAAGACAGACTGGCATAAAGAAACAGCTCTGTTACCAAATGGTGACATTGCACATAAAAAAAGTTCCCAAAGAAAAACCAAAACCAAATGCTAATACAGCAATGATAATGCTTTAGTATGAGAGCAGTAAATGTATAATAAATATATAAATACATATTTTAAGAAAATAAATATATATTAAATAGCATACTGTATAAAATTAATTTAAAAAACTAGATTATAAGATTATGCATATCAAATATATAAATACAGTATAAATCCCAATATATTTGGAATATTGAATAATAAATAAGAATAAAATAAGAATAAAATTCATCTTGGAAATCTTTTATATGTTTTGCAAATTCTCATTTGACAGAGAACGAAACTGTTTTTATTTTTTATGTTGTTTGTACTATAGACATAGTAAAGACGTTGCAAGACGTTGAAATAAAAATATGTAAATGGAACAATCCTGCTTCTGCTGGTACATAAAACCTACACTAAAACATTGCACGTTATTTCTTTTTTATTTTGTTTGTTTAGTTTGGCTGTAAATAACTGTATAATGTAGTGAAATCAATGAGGATATAAGAATATTGCTAGCCCTGCCCTTGTATATCATCATTATTACATTTTAGTACCAATCTTAAACAGTTAGCAAGCTGTGATATTTAATACTGGGTCTATTGAAAAAAGTCCTATATTTACTATACATCAACTCACAGCAAGCAGTTCAAACTTCTGTTAAATGTAACACTTTCATGTTACAGCATTAAACCAAAAAAATGGAGTTTAAACTCGATCGCATCCTTTTTCTCTTATTTTAAGATCCTGATAGAGAGTATTAAATACCTAGTAGATGCAAGAAAAGTCAATATTGGCTCACATTCTCTTAGGCTCATTCACACTTTCGGATACTCATGCTTTCAAAGAGTGTCGGACTTTGAAGGTCTGCAGAGGCATCTTCAGTACAAGTGCAAGAACTGTTTGTTTCATCTGCAATGAATAGAGGTCTGTAAGGAAGTGTTTTTAGCACATATTCATGCCAACCTACCTCTGAACATTTACCCCAAATACTGATACAAACAAATTTTTATCAATGTGCGATGAAGGCGCTCCAGATAAGGTGTGTCCAGTGGCTCTTGGTACTGCAACAACTGTTACTACAATCAATGTTCCCTCTAAGCTGCACACTTAAACGATTTCTGATGATTCTCTAATGCAGAAGAAAATGACCAGAACAGAAGAACAGACCAAAAAAGTTAGTTGGAATAAGGGCCAGATGATTGCACTGCACATCTGACCAGGCAAAGATACACTTGGTTTTTCACAACAGTATTGTGTTTTTGTTATAGAGACCCATAGAAGAACATCACAAAAAGAGACAGTTCTTCTGCCACCCAAATTTAATCTCTAGCTAATAACTGTGAACAGCACCTGCCCATCTTAATTTTACAAAACACCTTTGATAAATCATCCTAGCTAATTCATGTTAGCATAGTTATGTTGCATAGACTTGTCCTCCCAGGCTAGCTGGTTAATGCTAACTAGGCAGAACTGCCCAATGTGTTCAGCGAATTAGGAATTTCTGCACAAAAGGAAGAAGGCTCTGTTAAAAATAATTTTTTGCATAGCACTAACAATATATAAACCATATATATATATATATTAGCTTAGCATACTTTCTTGGTTCTAAGGGCTTCTAAGGGCTCAGAGTTAGTCTGATAGCATGTGCTCCCATCTGTTTACTTTTTTTGGTGGCATTGAGGATCAATAAAGGTTTACTCAGGATTTTTTTACAAGCTTGGTTTCTTTTATTCTGATGGATGTGGTGATGCAGTGGGGCCCAGGGAAAATTTGCTTCACAGAAACACATTTGCAAACCTTTACTTAGAGTATGTGAGATGGTTTTCTGTATCTATTTGAAGTTCCCACATAGAAGGATGGATTGTTGAATAAACCTGCTTTACACACACACACACACACACACACACACACACACACACACACACACACATGACTAAAGGTTAGCTCCCAATTCTGTATCTGAGTCAGCTGGGTAAGGACTGTCATCCTACAGTGCTAAGTCTCACCCTCTAATTTTAGCTCATTCAAAATGCATTATACTTTTTTGCACAGTGTTTATGCAATACCAGTATATAAAATGCTTGTATATCTTAAGGCTATATAAACCTTTCCTCTGCTCATAAACACCTCAAATATTCTTAAAGCTACGTAATGTTAACATAATAAATTCTATATGGGTACTCACCAGTAAAGATACAGCTTAAACAATTAAGATGATGATGAATTAAGTGTGGAGTACTAATGATGATGAAGGTGCCGATAATGAAATGAATGCACTGCATACCCAAGAAGAGCATTACAGCTTTTCTGAAAGCTTCAATTTTTTGTCTAAAAATTTTAAATTTTTTGCAAAAATAATTAAAATAACTCTTAACAATACAACCTATATGCCGCAAAATCCCGCGATACAGCAGAAAATCCACAAAACAAACATCAGATATGTTCCAAAACCATACAGGTTTATTCAAAAAGAACCTATTTCATCACGCAAAATTTTATTAAGGTAAAAGTCATACAAAACTCCAGCCAAGTCAGATGTATTATTCTCACAATCAACTTAGATAATTCCTTTTTCAAATGGTCACTGGCTTATTCCATGATGATGCTTGAGATCTGAAGCAATGCATCATGATATCTGTTCATTCTTTTTGAATAACCCTGTACACTTGAATAAAGACGACTCCACTTACATTTGTTTAGATGACATATAAACTGGCTACTAGAGGGAATGACCTTTTTTTTTGCATTTAAATGCTTTACAAATTATATAAAAGTTGCACAAGAACCTTTAAACATACACATTTTCCGTTTTCTAGATTATATGGGAAATTTGGAAACAACCATAGACTTATATGAATATTAATTTTTTGCACAAGATTTTCTATTGTTATCTAATGGCTCTTCTCATTCCTTGCCAGTTTACGAGACAGAAATAGCAGGACCTGTGCTTACAGTTAACAAATGTGTTAAAATAAATAAATAAAACCCAAAAACATAAACGTGTAATGCAAGTCAGTGAAAATAAAATAAGACCAGATAGGAGAGAGGGAGTCAGATAAGGGTTGCTAGGTAACGGCTTCAGCACTGACATTCAGGCCGCAAGCCTATCTGTCTCCGCCGGCCTCCCTAGCGACGTGACAACGCAGCCACGTGCAGCCGTGGACATTTATCACCGCGCGCGTGTGTAATGAGCACTCAGCACTGGGGAAATTGGGCTGACCTCTGGGCCAAAGCTGTTAGCAGGGACTGGTGGGAAGGCCAGAAGGGTCATGGCATCCTTGTCCCACCCACTTAGTGGGCAGTTAGCGCACAAGCACTGGTTTATCATCAGCCAATATATTATCCACAAAAGCGATGTTTGCTGCTAAGTTGCTAGGAAAAAAAATTTCTGGCTTAGTTTTTACACCTAAAAGTCAAATGTTAAGGTATTAGGATATGTTAAGATCATGTTTGGAAAGATCTCTATTTAGAAAAATTCCAAAACTGCCCTAATGTACATAATGTGATTTCTGGGGATCTAATATTAGGCCTAGACCTATTTTGCTAAATGCAGGCAATTGTATTGTATTATATTAATAAGTACAAATAATGTTGATGCATTGTCCATTGTTAAGCAATTGGTCCACATATAATAACACACTTGTTTACACCCAGAGGATTTTTTGAAAGTAAGGAAGCCAGAGAATTTACATTGACATGGGGAGACCATGTAAATCTCCACAGAGACAGTAACCCGAGCTAAAGATTGATCCAAAGATAAATATCATGCAGTTCTAAATATGCTCACACACATAAAAGTTCATGACACGTATAAAAGAATTATACACTGAAATGTAATCACAGTTGTCATGATGTCTGGTACATTCATGCCTACCCACAGGCTTACCCCTGATTCTACATTGCAGTATTTAATTCAACTGAAGCTACTGTGCCCCTGTCTATGCTCTCTCACCTCTACACACTCCCTTTTTTATCTCTCTTTATCTCTCTCTCATTCACTGAGCTGCAGCCAAAAACGGGAGACAATCAATACGCAAGCAGATGGAGAATAGAAAAAGCAGCGAAACTGTTATTTTCACTCCGAGCTGCTCCCCTGAAAGTCATGAAACCAAAATTTGAACTTTAAAATTGATACGGATTGATTTCACTGACAACGGGATCATAACGTATGCCTCTTTAGAGACCTGGCTAAAGGGCTACAGATGCCAGCCATATAAAGCACTGAACACTAAATCAGATCGAGGCTCTACAATTAGCTTTTTACTGTTTTAGGATATGGGAAATCTTTAGAGCTTCATCAGACTGTATTAGACATCATTAGACCTGGGGGAATCTGCAAAAGACAAATGCAAAAGTAAACTTGTTTGGACAGATGGATTGGATGAAGTTCTCTACTTGCTAATCTTTCTCACTAAATACTGTATCTCTGTATTTACATATTCTATAGTTTAGCAATAATATTGTACTATAAGGTCCACAATTAAGCAATAATAATTCTTAACTAATGATTTCATAATGATGTGTATTAATATTGTGCATTAATCCTTAGCACATCAAAATGAAAAGTGGCAGAGGGCAAGAGAGATTTTACTTGATTTAAATCTGACTCCTGCTTATTAAAATTGGAGGCAGTAGGCAAAAACGGATGATATAAAGGTGATGATTTTTAATTTAAAGAGATAACAGTGGTTAACCTGACATCATTCAATCACATGCAATGCTACATAGTTTGCTAATTAATTAATTTACCTGCTGTGTAGCCAAATTTTCTATTTAAACGGATGCTAGGCTAATTTGGCATGCAGAGAGATGAACATTGAATATGGACACATAGCAATGAATATAAGCAAAAAGGCAAAACACACCTCAACACGCTTTTTCAAAATAAAATTCATCTTTTAGGGAAGAAGAAGGAGACACCACATTTTATACTTAACATTTTTATCTACTTATCTACATCAATACATATTAATAACTGCATTGTGTAAAATACATTGTTTTGTACGATGATGAATTTGAAATGAATGAATAAATGAATAAGTGAATGAATGAATGAATGGATGAATTAATGAACGAATGAACGAATGAATGAATGAATGCTAACATTTAGCATACAGAAGCTTTTCAAATATTTTTTTTTATAACATCACACAAATAAAGTGGTTTGGGTTTGGGAAACATGTTAGTGGTTTTGGCTTTGCACTGTGTATTACCTAAAGATTTGGTTGCATACAAAAGCTTGTGCACAAAATAGTGCAGGTAATGCAATAAATCAAGAGGTTAATACCTCTTGATGGACAAAGGTTTGTGGGCGCAAGATTTGTATGTGCTTTTTAAACATCCCATTTCACATTTGCTGTTATAATTACCTACCTTGTTCTGTAAAGATGTTCCACTAGATTTTGGAGTTTTCTTGTGGAGATTTGTACTGGGTCTGGTGTAGGGTGAAGAGGCCTGGGCTGCAATAAGCGTTCCAATTTATACAAGGTGTTTAGTAGGGTAGAAGTCAGAGCTCTATAACACTCACAGATCCTCCACTCCAATCCATGCAGCTGGCTTAGTGCACTGGGGCATTGTCATGCTGGAACAGGTTTGGGTCTCATAGTTCAGGTGGGGAAAAGACATCCAAATACTTCCCTCTTCATCCAGAGCCATCCTGCCAACTTTGTCATAAGTTTGGGGAGGATCTACGTATGCCTGGCTAAGTCAGGCGTCAGGTGTCCCAATTTTTGTCTGTGTAGTGTAGCTTTTATGTCATTAATAAGTAGTTATATATGACTTAAAGGCACTTCTTTATTATTAGAACATTGTTGTCCTTTACCTCTATCATGTGTTTGTGTTGTATATGTGTGTTATCAATGACACCGAAATGTAGCAAGAAAAATAATAGAAATAACTAACTTGCTAACGAGCAAAATATGCTAATGACGGTTGTTTTTTAATTACACAATAACGTCGTATGTGAGGGGACATTATTCACAGACATCCCGAAAGAGAATTAATGATACTTTAATTCCCGCCGAGGAGAGGAGTTGAAAACATTATTGTGCAGAGTGAACCAAAAGCTAATTCTTGTTAGGAGAAGTGATTAGTGAGTTTGAATGGGAAGTCTTTACCAGAGCTAACATTGGAAGTACACATTGAGCTGCATGCTGGAGAACAGATGGTGTGTCATAAATTCTAGCCCCCTTTTCTGACACCTATTAGCATTCAGCTAACAGCCACAGCTTGCCAGCCATTTAGGTAATGTTTCTATTATAGCGCTTTGGAAAGAATGATGAAGTGTGTTTTGGGCCTTACGAACAATTTTCGAATATATTTGTGTAATCAGTCGAACGTGTGATTATTCACCATCACGAGGCATCTGCTGTTTTATACTAATGTAGTGTAAGATTAATTTAAAAAACAACAAGGATTAAGATTGAAATATTATTTTGATTTTTATCTCAGTTAAGTGAAACATCAATTTTGTAAAATAAGCAACAGTTTATGAGAGACCTAAACAGAAAACATACAGGAACATGAACAAATGAATTATCACATGATTATAAAGGTGAGATTTACACATTTATTTTCTCCACATGATGCACTTTCACATGCGATGTTTTACACAATTTATTGATTTTGAAATTATTTTATTCATATGATGACATTTTTTCAGAGTATTTTCACAATTGATCTCTTTTTTTAACCGTGATTTGTTTGACATAATTATTTCTTTAATATGTTTTTTTTTCACACGATTCATTTTCTACATTTTTATATTATTTTATTTTTACTGTTCAATAATTTTTTTATATGATTAATATTAACACAATTATTATTTTTTTAAATGATGTTCATATTTTATTGTAATTGTCACTCTCATATTTTATATTTACATTCACATGATGTCATATGAGTTTAACTGAATACACACGTTATTTCAGACCATAACAACAACAATACATCATTCAAACGACAATGTAAATGTACATTCATGTTCACATTATTGCATAATTCTTGACTTTTAGTAAGTCACTTGCAGTCTACAATTTTACTTTGTCTTTTGCTGACAGTAAATAGTATTGCTTTTTCACTTATGCTTTATTTATGACTTAAGTTGTCTTCCAATGTTATATATTTCAGTAATTCTTTGTCAGGGTTTTATAGTTTGCTGCTAGAAGACAACAGTTGGCCAGGAATCATTCTAGGAATACTTTATGAAGGCGGTACACGATGTCATGTGAAACACTTTGTTCAATCTCAGGGAAATCCCTCAGGCACATGGGACATACACAAAGGAATGAAGCGTAATGTACAGCACACTGATCTTTTACACACACACACACACACACACACACACACACACACACACACACACACCGCACACACACAGTGAGAGAGAGAAAGAGAGAGAGAGAGAAAGAGAGAGAGAGAGAGAGAGAGAGAGAGAGAGAGAGAGAGAGAGTGTGAGAGAGAAAACGCTGACTGATTTTCTTTATCTAATATATTTGTTTTTTCTTCAGCATATCTATAAAAAAACTTTATTACAGAGCTTGAGAAAAAAAAATGGCCTTGAAATGATTTCAAATACTGTATTTTGTTTGCATTTATGTATAAAACCATTTAACATTTCATGCCTGAGACATACCTTTTTACAATCGCTCTATTAGATACTAAATGAACAAAAGCATTGGCACCCCTGACTTTTAGCACACAGCATTGGCACACAATTGTATAGGATGTTCTTGATGCGGTTAAAGTCAAGGGCATTAAATTTCCCCTGGACTTGAACTAATAGAACCAAACTTGTTCTAGCATGACAATGCCTCTACGGTCAAGCAAGCTTCTTGAAGATTTTTTTTTACATGGGTTGGAATGGAACATCTTGAGATGCCTATAGAACATCTATAGAGCACTGTCCTCAACTCTACTAAACACCTTTGGGATAAATTGGAATACTGACTGCACCCCGGGCTTCCTCACCCTACATCAATACCAACTTTACTAACACTCTTGTGATTAAATCAGCACAAATCTCCACAAGCACACTCAAACATCTAGCGGAACATCCTCCCAGAAGAGTGGATCGTTTTATAACAGCGGAACAGAGGATTAGATAGATCCTCCAAAAAAGGTTACACAGGATCTTATGGTTGTTATTCTCCATAACATGGATTTAAAATAGTAAAGTTTTTAACAGGAGTCATAATGAATCCATAATCAAATACAAATTTTCATGGGCTCATAATAATAAGAAAAAAATGTGTCTCAATCACATGTGCAAAATGATAATGTTCTACTGACCTGCACATCCAATAGTAAATATTATTATAAATATTGTACATACACTCAAAAGCAAATAAAGGATTTCCATTCACATATAAATCCTATTTGCTCATCTTTATTCAATCACTCATTCACATGTCAATAACAGATCAGGTTGCAGCAAAAGACATATAGAGAAAGTCCAGCCGAAGTAAAAACAGACACAGGTTAATTACAACTCATCTGAGTGTAACAGCTGAGAAAGCTTCTCACAGCTCTTTTATGGAAGAGAGAGTCAGGCATCTGCCAGCACGGCTACTTTTACAACCAGAAACATGCACGTGTGCGATCGCGACAGGGAGAAAGTAGCTGACCTGCCAGAATCTTCAGCTGTGTGCCCATACATGAGTTTGTGTGTGTGTGTGTCTGTGTGTGTGTGTGAGAAAAAGAGACAAGGGGTCTGTCCAACACTGACCCTGCCCTCAGCAGAACAGGAAAAGCTCTAAGCCGGCTAAAATGCTGTCCTAAGTCTTGTGTGTCAGTCAGCGCAAAACAAGGAGAGGTGTGAGGTGTGGGATATCGTACACCAACCTTTATAAAAACATGCATTAGGACCATAGCCTCCATTATAGGCTATATATATAGAGAGAGCTTATTTGTTTGATTATTTATAAATCCCCAACCACAACATTGTTGTTTTTTGCCAAATTGCTTTATTATATGAAAATACCTTTTGCACATCATGGAATGCTTTTCAAGAAACATCACTAGATAAAAGCGTTCGCTTGTATTTGTTTATCATCTTCATAAAGATGAAGGCAGCAATCTATACTCTAATAGAAATGGTTGTTGCAAGGACATTACTGTTGTAAAAACAACATTTGCTGATGTAACTCAGTGAGGACTATTGTGACACCATCGTTTGCAATCTGATATATTAGGCAAAGCGAAATAAGAAGTGTCATCCTCCGACTATGACCACTATGTTGATACAAAATATCTGACTAAACATGTGTGGATACTGATACTTTAGTATCTTTAGTAACATCCACAAGCATTCTCATATAACTGTTAACCAATCATTACGCCATCCTCAGCCATAGGTCACTTCTTTATGGCATCATGAAGCTGGGCACTTTAAACAGAAATCAGTCATGGGAGCTTTCACAACATGCAATAACTCTAAAGCTCCTTCAGACTTACACCTGTTTACCTCACACACACACTACAACAACAAGTGCTGAACAAGTGTTTAAGCTTGCTGCTGTGTGAAATGCCAAGGCATGTGCAGATTTAGGTTTCCCCCATTCCAGCACAAAGTGGAAGCCAAAACCGGGTTTAGCGCAGGAATCTAGGATGCTCCAATTCTCTGTTTACGTGGTTTGACGCCTCTGGGGTTACTGAAATGGTAGAAAGTCAAAGGCGGAGTGTGGGAGTTAAAGCAAGCGCCCCATGATATCAGATGGATTAGCATAACCAAACTAATATGATAAGTGCCCTAATGCTAGCTTTGGAGGTTTGCAGAGCGTCTTAATCTGTTGTGTTTAACACCCTCACAGGAATAGACCGGCATCCAAACACTTTTCCATCAGCTGCCAGAGGGGAAGAGGGCACCCTAAACCCCGGAGGCTCAAGCTTATGGAGCATCAGTTGACGCTAGAAAAATACAGCAACTAATAAATCTAGTGTAACATTCCGGCGAATCAAGTTTCTCTCTAACCCCAAGCTGTGATATATCAGAGTTGTTCCTTTTAGACTTGCCATTTGGGAGATAGAAGCTCCAGCAGGTCATTTGTACAACTTACTTTTAAAGTTTAATACTACAAGAAGCACAAATAGTGATAGAAGGGAGCATTGGCCTTTGCCGTGATGAAACCCACACCAAGATCATTTATCTTTTTGGCAGGCTCTTATTTCTCCACTCTAAAGATTGTCTCAAATAATCAATGCCACAAACTTGCTGTTTATATTTAACCACCAACACACCCACCAGTTGCTCTGAAAATGACAAGTGCCCATCACAGGACTCAACTAAACTCAGAGTATTCTTTCACCAGTAATACAGTTAAAAAAATCAGTAGATGGCATTTTCAGCAATCTTATATTCACTTTATTCACTCATCTCAGGTAAAATCACAGTTGCATATTCTGAAAAAATATATTGCATCTTTGAAATGTTACAAAGG
The DNA here is from genome assembly GCA_024362625.1 of Silurus asotus. Lineage (NCBI taxonomy): Eukaryota > Metazoa > Chordata > Actinopteri > Siluriformes > Siluridae > Silurus > Silurus asotus. The sequence continues at coordinate 2,385,348 of MU545793.1, forward strand.
TTGGGGTATTTGAAGCTTTTGCTATTCATGATATCCATGAAAGAAACACAATGTATTAACAGATAAAATACAGATATATAAAGATAATCTAGGATGTATAGACAGTGTCTGACAAAAGTTAAAAACCTATACCCTTACGGTTTTTGAGACACATGCATCTTCCTTTTGTTTATATATAAACTTGCTAGACAAGTGAGTCCAAGTTTGAACATTTTGGCTCTAACACAAGAACGTATGGATGGAGAAAAGGGGAAAAGATGTTACCAGGATGCCTAACACTTATTAGTCAAACATGGATGATGAAGCTTAATGGTTTAAGGTTGTTTAGGAGCAGGGAAGGTTGAAGACTTTTTCATGAATACAAATACTAAACCTGATGAAATACTGAATAGTGAACCAACATGGCTACTATTCTATACTTCAGTGCCATGCAATTTCTCCTGGACTGCGACTAACTTCACCATATAACAACTCTTTATAACTCGAAGCATGCTGTGCAAACAGTCACCTGGAGTATTATAATGGAAGTTGGAGTCTATCGTGGTAGGCCTGCCCAGTCACCAGACCTAAATTCTATGGAAATCCCCTGAGATTAACTGGACTGCAAGGCCAGAAATAAATATTCAACTAGCAAAGAACACTGTTGGCAAGAAGCATTGGGCAAAGATTTCAGCCGAATGTTTAGTGAACCTAACTTAATAACTTTTGATTAAAAAAAAGTTAATATCTGTATATTTATATATTTGTTTGGTCAAAGTAAATCTTCAAACTGTTACATTATCTAGTTTGTTGCATATAAAAAAAAAAGAACCTGCAATTGTCCCTCAAAAATCATAAAAGACAAGGTGTTTCCAAACTTTTAACAGGCATTGTCTTATAAATCTTTTTTTTGTAACAATAATACTGACTATGCAGTATATATTAGAGCTGCATGATGAGTAAATGCACAACCGAGGCTAAAAAAGATGATGGATGACTGTATGAATTTCTTAGTAGATCATGTTAATGACTTAAGTTAGGAAGATGTGTCTTTGCTTTAAAAGTCACCATAAGACTAATCAATTCTGAAATATCTTTTTTTTAAATATGTTATTTAAAAGTAAATACATGATCACTGAAAGCACTCATCTTTGTTTAGCATTAATCTTGTTAGATGTTTCATCCGGCCTGTAGGGGTTCTCACAGCAGCTAAGGCAGGAGATCTTGCTTTTTTGGATTGTGTTAATAGTCCGCCAAGTGTTAGCAGGCCCCACAGTTTAGACAACACCACAATCCTAGCCCCTGACACCCTCCACTAAGGACCTCACATGCAAATATTATTCTGCGAACAAAGTATACTTAAGACTTTAAAGACAGGAGCTGTTTTTCTAGTCTACTTTTGCCACACCCCAGGTACAAGCAACAGGATCAGGACAGATAGACTGACACATAGACAGATATACAGGGAGTAAAAAATATATATATATATATATATATATATATATATA
>MU545793.1:2387439-2435463 GCA_024362625.1 Silurus asotus
TATACACACACAATACAATAAGGTTCCTTAACAACCAATATTTCTCTCTCCTGATTCTTTCTCTCTCTCTCTCTCTCTCTCTCTCTCTATCTCTCTCTCTCTTTTTTTTCTTTCTCTTAGTCGAATTAAACATGCTCCTGTGGTATCAGTGTCCAGTGTTTGTGTTCCTGACCTTTCCTCAGTTCTGCCAGCTTTGACCTAGCCCCCTGCCTCTTGATGGGCTTCTCTTTGATTGGACACCACTCTGTTCAACGCATCAACGGTGAAACCATCCCCCATGGAGCAACGCAGGAACTTTGAGGATGGATTTGGATGGTACTCGATGTCAATTGCACACCTCAACAATGTTTAACCGTAAAAAAAAAATGCACATTCGGTGCCAACCAGATGAGGATTAGTTCCCTATTGAGTATGGTTTCTCTCATGGTTTCTTCCTTATGCCATAATTTTTCCTGGCTTGCTGATTAGGGACAAAATTACAACTATAAAGAACAAACTTATTCGTTCTTTATTACTTATTTATGTTGTTTTATTGTAAAAGTAATAAAGCAGGAGGAATGTTGATTGGAAAGAATTACATGTTAAAATTAGTAAACTGATACAAGCCTATGATTTGAATTATGAGAAGATTCTGATCAATCAAATTTGAGAATTCAGAGCTGTTGTATATGATAAAATAGAATTTTTTTTTTTTTTTATGAGAGTCATCAGTGGGATACCTTTGGTGCTCTCGGGTACATGGGATATGCCTGTGAATGCACACTGAGGTTATTAGATTAATGTGTTATGGGTCTCCCGTCAGTTATCTTGGCAGGAGAAGGCATTGCTTTCTGATTTACTGATAATCAGATGTGGCAAAAGTACACACATCTTTCACTCAGTTGTAGTATGGATACTTGATGTTTTAAAAGACTCTGGTAAAAGGTGAAGTACTGACTACACTTTTTTACTCAAGTTAAAGTAAATAAGTTTGTGCTCTGAGAGTACCTGTTTTAGTGTCATGCTTTTAACTGGACCTCACATCATATTAATATATTAATATAAAATAATTTTAAATATTGTTACCTGATGACCATAATATATCAGAGAAGCAGATACCACTGAGGGTGTTTTCAAAAACATAAAAAAAAAATAGAGCAAAAAAAAGATGTTGATCAGTAATGTTTCTGTTTCAAGTCATGTTTACATCGCTAACTCCCTCTGTCTCATCCTCAATAGCTTCATACTTCTTGTTGCCTTCTGTCTTGCTCATTGTTAGCTTCATAAACTAGCCTACGTCTGTGGTGTGTGAGAGCAAGGAAATTATACCAGTGGTTGATTGAAAAAGTCATGAAATTACAAGAAATAGGTTGATGGGCACAAAACGGCATGCATTGAAAAGAAACAACATTGATCACATCACTGAATAGATTAAAACTTAAGTAATGAGCCTGGTTTGAAAATGTAAGGAGTAGAAAGTACAGAGCAAAAGTACAAAGTTGGCAGAAAAAAGGTGAAGTAAACACTGTTAACAGAAAAATCTACTTAATTACAGCAACAAAGTATTTGTACTACATTATTTCCCACCTCTGCCTTGTTTCAGAATAAAAAAACATCAGTTCTCATTGTGTGGTGGCTAAAATTGGCTACAATTAGATATATACAGTATATTAGCTCATTCATACACATGATACTGTACACACACATTTGTTCTATGGTTCCCAGAACGTCAAGACAATCATGTGTGAAGGACAAGGTGAGAAGATTGGTGTCTTTAAGGCCTGTGAGGTTATTCTAATGGTGTCATACATCACCCTTTAGAAAGGCACACAGAGCCAATTTACAAATGCCTTGCCATTATCATCTCCCTGTTTTAATCATGGTTCCTGTCACACTGGTAATCAACACCATAACTTGTGCCCTAAGAGATCATTCACAGTTACCCGAAACGAATGTGTACACTTGTACAAAGTCTCTCAGCTGACTTTGAAGTGCAGGACTGCCTTTTCAGTAGCACTGCTTTAAATGCTGTTGTGACAATGCTAATTGACGTATTTTATGAACGCGCTCAAAGAACTTCCCTTGGTGTTGGCCAGAGTGCAAAAAGCGGTGAGAACTAATGGCCCGAGATCACAAAAAGTGTCAGGGTGTGTGTGTGATTTCCTGTGATCAGCTCACGTGCTCGTCCACCTCTCCACCAGTGAACAGCCCTCGGCATGGGGCTGCGACTTTCACCACTTTTCCTAATGCCCCGTCACATCTCACCTAGCTAATAAGCTGAGGATGTTCCAGCATAGGGAGGAGGAAGGAAGGGCAGTTCTCACCTCTGGGAACATCACTCCTACTCTTGTTATGCCTATTACTTGCTAATCTTAAGGCTATCCGTTCGCTCTGCTTCGCCCAATCTAGGAAATAAAAAAAGAATGGCAATTCCTTCATTAAAAAACCATGTCATGCTTCTACACTATCATATAATCGTAAAAGGTCATATTACTGTGTGGCAGAGGTGGCTCAAAGATTAAGTCTCTGCATTTGTGATCAGAAGAGTCCCAGGATGGTTCTTGAGGGTCCTTAACCCTTAGTTGCCTAGATTATATATTCTCAATTGTAAGTTTCAATTAAGAAGTATCAATAGACCCTAACAATTGAGTGCCCACCAGTAACCTTTGGCTCAACCTCTGCATCCCATTTAAAGGCACACATTTTTAATTTTTTTTTTTTTGGATATTCCAAATTGTTCCTTTTTTCTAACATGCTGATAGACATTAAAAAATTATTAAATGTAAACCAGATTGCATCATGCATTTAAAAGCATTATTTACACTCTATATATTATCGAACTGGCACAGTGTATTCATTTGCTATAAACTCCCGTAGAAAAGGAACTCCCATTTTCTTTTAAATTAAGTAAATTTTTTGTGGCTGTGTCTCTGTTAAATTAATAAATCAGAGGTCAGAAAACTGACCACAAACATAACATTTCTTGACCCCATTTTTTTTTATTGCCACATAAAAAAAAAAAAACATGTGAATGATTATTTAAAAAGTTATGCAAGAAAAAAATACTTTTAAATAACCTGCCAAAGACATATTCAATTCTGTAGTCAAAGAAAATATTTAGTTAGTTAGAAATTATAACCAGTTGGTAAATCTGGCATATGTTAGCTTGTCTAGCATTTATTAAGCAACATACAAAGAACAAGGCTCAGATGGACCATTAGGAAAAATATAAGCAGCATTCCTGATCACCGCTGAGATCTCAATATAAACTCATGAAATTCACACCAGGTGGATGGAATTTCATGCTGCAGGTTATAGATGCTTATCATGATTGGGTAATAAGGAGGGAAAGAAGAGTCAGTGTCACTCTAACTTCATATCTACTCTTGCCCTTTACACAAGCCAGCACATTCAAGATCCAATGGGGTAAGGAGTATGTGAGCTTTTCCTAGGGCCTGGTGTCAGCTCTTAGTAATGTGTCACCATTGGACACTCCCAAAGGTCTTTGCCTTGCTAGAGAGCTCAGGGATATTTAAAGTGCTCAAGGGAATGTTACTATTTGATGTGGTAGTAGGAACACGTAAATGATATTACACATAAACCTGTAACACAAGCGCCCAAGCAAAACAACTTACAAATTATTGCCATTTGCTAAGTGCAATTTCCGTCAGCAGCAGAAGATTAGGGCGCAAAGAAAACACATGTTCAAGTTAAATGCTGAGCACTATTTAGATTCAGGCATGATGTGGAAAGATATGCATTACAATAATCCAGAAGCAAGCTAAACAATTAGTGTAAAGAATGAATGCTTAATTATAACCTGATCTACTAGAAACCATTTTGGGTACCATTTTATTTAGAGGTAAATACTACTAGGTTTGTCCCTGAGGTGCAATATTCTGCTGATTAAAATAACATTGTAGCTAATACATATTTAAAAAAATCAGGTACATTAAAAAAGAAATTAATTTTGCAAGAGTGTGACTAAATGTTTTGATGTTTCCCTATAAAAAAAAAAAAATAATACAACTGACGCGATAATTTTGGCTCCCTGTATCATGTCATTAAAACATGTAAAGAACTGTAGTGAAGTTTATTTCATTATTAATTATCTATTGCTCATTACATTTTTGAGATAATAAAATAAGAGTTAAAAAAGAGCTAAGATCCATATGTGAACAAGATATTTATTATTTGGAAATGGTTGCAGATTCTTTTTAAAATCAAGGTTTCTATGGCAACAACCTCCGTGTGTTACTTGGCTGTAGTAACCTGTTCTGTGTTATTTATTTATCAGGATGTCGATAAAAACTATGTTAAGATGTTTTATTATGCCATATTGAATATATGAACATATAAAGTCTATGTATTAGTATACACCTAGCATACACAAATGTGACTATTAAAAAATACTTCTAATCCTACAAAATATAAAAGTTACATCTTACAAAAAATCTATATCCACAGATTCCTACTGAAACCATACAAACCAATTCTTCAGTTTTACACCAGTAAGTGTAACTAATAGTAATAATGGAATGTATATGACTAATGACCCAAATGCTATATCTCCACAGCTACGTAAAGGATGGTTGGAGGATAAGGGCAATGTGATGGCTTTTGTCTTCTAATGGCTACTTTAAATGTGTAGTGTTAGCTCCATGCACATCTTTATGGTTTCCAGGCCATGAACAACATTGTACAATATATTAACTTTTAGCTTCAAAACCACATTGTTCAATATACAGTGCAAAGAAAGTATACTAAAGCATACAGCAGAAGATGAGTCAGTTTATGTTTTTATTATGTTTTTGAAAACTCAGTGGTATTGCAGGTTATAGGCTATAGGCTCGAAAACCAAATCCTGATTAAGGTCTTCCATGAGTATTGAAGCATTATCTAGTGCTGGAATTAACCACACAAGGTCTTTAAGAGACAAAAGATACAATGAAAAGAGCTTGTAGCTAGAAATAAATTACATATTCTCTTAGCCTTTTGGATGATTAACACTTCCAAATATCTAAATAGATATACATTCCTTTTTATATGGTTTTAGATACACTATATGGACCAAAGTATTGGGACACCTGACATTTCCTGTCATATGTGTTTCTTCTCCAAATTGTTACCCCAAAACTGTATAGGGTGTCTTTGAATGCAGTATAATACAATTTTGTGTCCACTTGAACTTGAAAACCCAAACTTGTTCCAGCATGGCAATGCCTCTGTGCACAAAGCGAGCTTCATGAAGATATGCTTTACATGGTTTGGAGAAAAAGATCTTGAGTCCCTGCTATAGGCTCTTATCTCAACTCTACTAAACACCTTTGGGATGAATTACTGACTGCACCCCAGGCCTCCTCACCCTACATCAGTTTTTGGTTCTAAATGTGTAATGTGTTGCTCAGTAAGCACATACCATACTTATGACCAGGTGTCTGCAAACCATTGGCAATATAGTGCAGAATTTTAAAAGGGAACAATTTTTTTTTCCCCAAAATTGTATCACATCTAGGGAATGAACCTTGCAACAAACTCTATGTGAATGTGCTAAACTTCTCCAAACCTGTCCGCAGTGTGGGCGTCCCCAGACTTAATCTGTCAATCCAAAAGCCTCTGCAATGGGATGGGCCGTCAAACCACACAAATTGGATGAAATATTACAGGGTCAGTGCAGCATGGACGATGGAGTGACATAGGAGATTTTGGTTAATTATAGCACCAAGTTTTCTGCATACTGAAGACTTGAGGAACGACAGTAATGTACTGCCAGATGTCTATTACAAACTGTGCTGAGATATGCATTCCTCCTACACATGCATGAGGATGTGTAGGCACACATATACTCACAGAGATTCACAAATAAATGCAGAGATTAAAAAATAATGGAAATAAAAGAATGAGTTAAAATAAAATAAAATAAAAGGTTTTCAGAAATGGTTTTAGTGTCCTTAGAGGATGCCTTTATTTCTTAAATGTTTACAATGACTTATACACAATATAACAATATAATATTGGCCTAATTAGCATGCTGACTTTTTAGTTCTTAAAGAGTTCCTATTAAATAACTAAAACTCTATATTTTGTTAGAAGATTGAAGACATGTTGATATTATTTATCATAGTAATTATGCTAAAGCCTATAAAAACCTAAGTTGAATGTAATTAAATATTAAATGATAAAAAGAAATCATGACCTTTTAGGCTTGCGCAGAGTTGAAGAACCACTGATTTAGAGCAGCAAGGAAACTTTAATTTTCTCAAAAAAAAAAACTAGAACTAAAGAATCATTTGTGATATTGTATGTATATTGATATCTATATAGAATCTAAAATATAAGGCTTGTATTTGTGAAAAGGTAATAAAATATTTTATCAAATTTAATTTAGGATTTTAATTTCATGTACCATTATTTGGAAGTATATGTTTATGGACTATTAAAATTCCAAATTTCAGGTTTCAATGGATAATCTTTCCTATAGCTTGTACAACTCTGCCTACCAGCATTTCAATGCTTTTAGTATGTAGTACATAACTTAATGTTGTAAAAGATATAATTTAGACTCCCACTATCCATGGTGACCCTGAAGAGGATGGGTGCCTATCTGAGTATGGTTCCTCTGAATGTTTCTTTCTATAAAACATCTCAGGAAGTTTCTCCTTGCTTTTGTCATATGTATTTCTGTAAAGCTGCTTTGAGACAATGTCCATACAAAGCACCATACAAATACACCTGAATCCAAATTCGTTATTTAAAATTTTGGGTCTACCTTTCCATTATCCTACTACAGTACATAGATGAATAAACTAACAAAATAGAGGACTGAATAATAGATATAGATACATTTAATACACATACACAGTAGACATCAAACATCAAGCGTACTTTTTTCTCTTAAATATTCCATCCAAACGCCACAAGAGCTCACTCAAAGACATCACAAGCAACAGAGGGAGGGCATCCAGGGTTAAAACAATGGTGAGATCCACCCTAACAAACATGTGCTGTACCACAAACCAGCCTCCTCTGCTTGACCAGCATGCTCGTGAGCCCACTCAACAAATGACTGCCTCAAATAGGCTCTTTTGTTTTGCTAACTGGTGACTGTGAATGGGAAGAAAGGAAAACTTTGAGTAAACAAGCTATGCTTACCATCTCAATAGAGCAGCATGGGTGTTCTTCAGCACAACAGGCTGGGCCACAAGGCAAATGTGGAGGCCTCACTCAATGCCAAACAGACTTCGGAGTGTACAAAAACAGCCCACTTCATTTTTATTTCTTCTCAGCACACAATTACAGCAAAAATAGCATTTGATTAAACAGCATTTTATTTATTTGTTTATCTTACTCTAGCACTTTATTTTACTGACATTACGTATTACAGTCAATTTAAGTAAATTAGTCAATCAATAAATATAATAAAATATGTAAAAAGTGAGCTGTTTTCGTCAAAGCGCTTTCCACCACTGTAACAAATACAGGAAAAACCCAATGGGGTTCCTAGGATCTCCAAGTGAGCACCACTAAATAAAATGCGCAGATTTACTTTATTCTATAGTAAGAACTACAGGTAAATACACAGTAATTACAACTAATGTTTCATGCACAATTGTTTGTGTTGATAACTAAATCATAACTAAATAATTTAAATAAATAGCTACTCAAAAAAAATTATATATACATACATATATATATATATATGCATGATTAGAACAAGTTTAATATTATTATTCAGGGTCTATATAGATATTATCTATAACATTTCTGAATAGATATTGCATTAATTGTACTGCTGCAATACAAATATAAACACTTTCACATACAATACTGTTTACTTGAAAAACTAAGATTGCTTCAACTTCCTGGTATTAAAATCCTGAATATCTTCAAATTTTCCTTACTGCTAATAATGATAGTGTTCCTTTGTCCCCATTTTATCCCCTTCCAGGCTGAACAGAATCTTCTTTTATTAGTGTCTAGGTTTGTAACACTGCCAAATAACACTTGATTGCCCTTTAATTAAATATTAATGGCCGTCATTATGTCTTCATTTATAATTAATGCCCGTTAACGACTGATATTGCACATTAATGTAATTAAACATTAGTAAAGCAGGAATGTAATTTTACTCTCTCTAACGACTGGAAGACTTTAGACAACCCGGGCTGAGGTGTCCTGAATAAAAGCCATTGCAGAAAAGCACATAAGGGGGCAATAAAAACATCTCAGTGCTGAGGAAAAAAATTTCAGAATGACTCAACAGTAACAGTAGATGTGGGGGAAATGTAAAGAAAGACTCATTACCTTCCCTTTTGGTTTTATTGTAGTTACTGAATAATTACTGAATAATTAACAGTTACTGGGTATGTTTTATTAAACACACACACACACACACACACACACACACACACACACACACACACACACACACAGACATACATAATTCTGGGTTGTTAAGCTTAAACAATATGATTTATATTTTAGATTGTTCGAAGTAGCTACATTTAGCTTAAATGACAGCTTGTCAAACTCATGGTATTCTCTCATCAGATTCATGAGGTAGTCACCTGAAATGGTTTTCAGTTCAGAGGTGTGCTTTGTCAAGAGTTAAGTTGTGACATTTCTTGCCTTCTTAATGTGCTTTAGACCATCAGTTGTCTTGTGCAGAGGAAAGAGTGACTACAGAGTCAAACACTCTATACATTCTACTACAACTACAGTACAAATCAACATTATGGCAAGAAACACTCAGGTAAATAAATACATAAAAATGTCCATCATTACTTCAAGAAATGAAGGTGAGTCAATCTAAAAAATTCACTTTAAATGTATTCCCAAGTTTAGTCTACAAAACCATCAGAAACAGGCTTGTCATGAGGACCATCAAAAGGAAGGAAAACCAAGAGCTACCTCTGCTGCAAAGGATACATTCATTTAAATATCCAGCCTCAGAAAAGTTGTGTGTTTTTGGTTCTGATAAAAATTCTGCTATGGAGCTTATGCGCACCGCAAGAACTTGCAGAGCAAAACATTTCTTTACAGATATCCCCCTTTGTAACATTATACCACTTTAAGCAGAATGGAACAAACAGAGAAAGCAAAAAGGGAAAAGATGAGCAAATATATCCCCACAAGGTAATAAAATAAACTTAAACCCAAAGCACTGGTGAGGCACAGACCCTGGTCATTAAAAGATAATCAGATCACACACACACACACACACACACACACACACACACACACACACACGCACACACATGGAAAACAAATTCCCAGAATGAGTGTAGTGCTGGTATCCTCTAAGGACACTAAAACCTCTTGTAATTAAAACGTTCTATAATACTCACAAAGCTAAACAAAGACAGCTTAAAAAAAAATCTCACCATGTTGTATCAACTGTTTGTGTCAGAAAAAAAAGGCCTGTATTCTCCCACTCTTTTCCTCCCTCTCTCTCTCTCTCTCTCTCTCTCTCTCCTTACTGCTCTTTGATGACTAGTAGTTGGTCATTAAGGCCCCTACACAGCCTTCATTGTTTGTCTGGTGAGTTTTTTTAGCAGGATTAAAAGGGACTGGTGTGACCAGACTAGAGAGACAAATATGAAGTTTATTTTTGTATCATCTCTATGATAACATTTTCTCAAAAGAATCACAGCACAAAGAAAAATGACAAACCACAGTTTACTTTAAAATTACAAATTTCTTGTGAAACAAATCTCTGTGGTTATTAGATCTACATAAAATGTCATACAAATAAAGACAAGAAGACTGGATATCATTTAATTTCGTATGGTTTCAGTTTAAATAAAGGACCTGGAGACCACATTAGGTTTGAAGTTCATTTAGAAAATATTTATAAGTTCTTTACATGGAAGTACTTTCTTTATTATTTATTTATTTGTGCTTTATTCCTCATACACCATATCAGTTATTCCACTGCACAGTTAGCTTTACTGTCATGCTTAGGTTTTAAATCATGTCATAAATTACATTATGAACAATTGGTCCCTCAATATCTTCTTCTTTCCTTTTTGAAGATAATAAGGTAATTTGTAACTGAGAAGTGCAAAACCTCTCCGGCCAGAAAAACCACCAATGCTAAAAAAAAACCTTTCTTTATGGCTTTACTTCTCAGTGCCACAAATTGCTGACACTTGAGACTCATTCCATATACATGAAATAAGCATGTTCATGTGTTATGTTTTATGTTAAATAACAACATGATTTTAATCTGTTTAATTTAAGGCTTAAAGGAATTATAGTGTCTGCCATATGAATTCCTGTGAATTAACAGTCACTATAGAAACAACAATGCATTTAAATGAGCACAGTGATATTAATGTGTGAAGTGCCAGCAAAACTATTAGTCAAGATAGATAGATAGATAGATAGATAGATAGATAGATAGATAGATAAATAGATAGATAGATAGATAGATAGATAGATAGATAGATAGATAGATAGATAGATAGATAGATAGATAGACATCTTCTACTGAAACCTTTGATTAAGTTCTACACAACTACAAATACATTTCTTTATGATGAAATCTCTTCAAAACGGGTGCTGATGTTCAGTTTTTATTAAAATTTCTATGTTATAGGGGGTCTGTTTGCGAAAAGTTGGGTTTAAAGAGACAGGCTTACCAGTGCATTCTGTGACACAAGTTGACCCCATCAACACGCTAGATGATTAATCTGTTGCTGTGCAGCCCCAGCTCCTCTCATGTCCATGCTGCTGATTGAGCAGTTAGTCCAGAGGTCATGTCTTGCTTCTGATAAAAGAGAAAGCATGCTTTATGTTATTTAGGAATGAAAATAACATATCGTGTTGGCGCCAGTCTGAACAATACAAGGCTCTAAGGAAATAATTTTGTCATTTCAATGCATAATTTTCAGGTGAAAACGAACTTCTGCTAAGGAAAAAAGAACATCATCAGGTCAGGTTTCAGCAAATGCTGTTACATATCTAATGTCCAGAAGCTATAGTTTAGCTGTAGTTTAGCTCTCAGTTTATTAAAACTTTTGTTGTTATTTTAAAGGCAACTTCATGAATCTTTGAGATAACCGTTTATTTCTGTGGCTTTTTCTTTTCTTTTCTGATATACAGATCAATTCTAAACTTTACAAGTGAACTTGCAAAAAACAAACATCTCCTGAGTCTCAGTCTCTTAGTCTTTCACTTCTTTTCACTTTCGTATTACTTAAAAAAATAACTCCTGGGCCAGGCAAAATTCACATAATGAAGACTATAATTGTGTAATCCAAATCATGCTGCTTTGATAGGACATTAAATTTACCCGCACATACCAGAAATGTGAAAAGCAGTCAATTTTATACATAATAACACAAACAATTATTGTTGTTAGTCATGTCTCTGAGCCAGATTGAGGATGGATATAATAAATGCATCATTGTGTAGGCCACATGGACAGGAAAATTCAATTGAGGAGAATGTGATTAAATAGAAAGCACAGAAAGCATTAGAGGCAAGGATGAACAATAAAACCAAAGTACATGAATACAAACATTTTTCTCAATTGCCAGTCACATTTTTTTGCTTCATAATGTGGACAATTTTACAGCTCCGGTTTGGAATGTATAGAGGCAAATACTGAAATACTGTTTAAACAACTGTCTGTTAAAGCAGCTCATGAGAAGAATAAACCAAATGACTCAACTAGAACTACACTAATCAAAATCTCTTCCTGTGAATGTTTTAGAGAATTTGATTATGTCATGAATAAAAAAACTGTAACATCCTTCTTAAATAATAAAAAATATATATATATTTTTTCAGTATTAATAATTTATACCACAGCATTAATGAATGTCAGATTGCGAATTGTTAAAAAAAATTTGAATTTGTTATAACAGCACCCCTGAAAGTAAATTTTACTGGCTACAAAGAAAATCACAGGCTTAATGATTTGCTTAACTTACTATTAACACTTTGTTTCTATAGAAGCCGCTTACATAGGGACTAAAAACAGTGATCTCCATAGTCAGAGCTTGGTTAAGTGGCAAAGATTTAATCTTTAAGAGTTAAAGATTGGGGATGTGGTAGCTTAACCTCATAGCTGCCTGGATAAGGGGGTCTGCCAAAAGTCGTAAATGTAGATGCAAATTTAACAATAAGTTTTCAGACAAAAGACAGTCTTCAAGAGAGAGGACCTTTACAATTTCTCAGTAAACTCACTAAAGAAAAAGATCTTTAGCACATTTGGTTGCAAAAATCTGACACTGACGGAAACCACTTTCAACTATGTTAGTATAAAAACTGATTTGCTAAATTTATACTTATAAATACACATATACAAAACATTTATATGTGTGGGTATATTTAATCATTTACTTAATGTAAAAGTATGCAAATTGCTGGCAAACTACTTTTGGTTTAAGAAAATTTGGGGGAAATTTCAGTTTTCGGCGTGGGCAACATCACACTCTTGTCGCTGATTATTTTTCTATGATTGAGTACAGTCTCATATATAATATTACTCTTCACTAATTCGCATAGCACTGCCTTAATACTCCTGGGCATGGGATTCACCAGAGTTGCACAGTTTGTTGCTGAAATCCTCTTCCACTCCTCCATAAGGACATCATTGAGCTGCTGGATGCTAGACACATGGAGCTTCTCCATCTTCCACTTGAAGATGCTTCACAGGTGCTCAATAGGGTTCAGGTCTAGAGACATAATTGTCCAACTTCAACACCTTTACCTTCAGCTTCCTCAGCAAGGTAGTTCTTCGACCAGTTTATGTTAGAGAAATGCCATTTGGCCTAGTTTCTGAAAGAGGAGCTGTTCTCAGTTTCACAGTACATGTTGGAATCCATGTTTCCCTCAATCATCTGCAGCTCCCCAGAACCAGCAGCACTCATTCAGCCCCAGATCATGATGCTACCACCACCATGCTTGACTGTATGCAAGACACAATTTTCTTGGTACAGCAGGGCATTGCCACACATAATAGACACTCTCTGAACCAAACAAGTTTATCTTGTATCATCAGATCACAGGACATGGTTTCAGTAGTTTATGCTCTTGGACAGGTTGTCTTCAGCAAACAGTTTTCGGTCTTTGTTGTGAGCCAGCTTCAGGAAAGGGTTACCTTCTGGGCTTTCATGCAAGCCAACATTTTGAAGTGTGGGGCAAATAGTCTGCTTTTGCAACTTCTAAAGAATTGCTGGCAGCACTCCTGCATAGCTTCTGCATCTGACGCACAGCATGAGGACTCAACTACTTTGATGGACCCTTGAGAGGCCTGCTCCTGAGTGAGTGGAACACGTCTTGGAAAACCACTGTATGACCCTGGCCACTGTACTGTTACTCAGTTTCAGGGTGCTACTGATCTTCTTATAGCCTTGGATATCTTTGTAAAGAGCAACAATTCTAATTCTCAAATCCTCTGAGAGTCTTTACCATGAGGTGCCATGTTGAACAGTGTTTAGTATGAGAGAATTGTACTTTAAACGCCCAAATTTAAACTGATCTAATACCAGACATGCAATTTTGTATGGTCATGTCAAGCAGACAAAATGATGAATAGAACAAGTGGCTAAATGGTTAAACGACATACTGTACAGCTATCATTTAGAGTGTACTCAATTTTGTTGCCAGCTATTTTGACAATAATGGTCAGTAAATCTGTACTGATATATTCTAAAATATATCCAAGTTTAATTTCTATATCATTGCTCCTTGAAAACATATAATAAAATGGCTGCTGAAATGTGATGGGTGTACTCACTTTTGTGTGATACTGTATATGTAACTGATAACCCATTTATTTCATCTACTAATACAGAGTGAAAGAATATCACACCTTGGTGAATGTTTCCTATTTTTAGTGAGATTTTAGAGCTTCTGGCCTTTACTTCTGCATTGCTGTGATGATATTTCAACTGATAAACAAGTCGTTTAGTAATGCGTTAGCTTTTTCCAAGAAAGGACACATGATGGCTTTCAGATGTGGTTCAATAAAAGCTACGCCAGCCACAGATCAAAAAGAAACACAGTCTGATAGAGATGGAGGGAGGTGAAATGAAAGGATAAATGACTCACTTAAAACCTGCTTAGGCTAACAAATTACCAACTGGCAAGAAAGACACACACATATTTGGTGACTGAAGGCCTAACCAAAGATTTCCTCTAACTAATTGCAAGGTAGAAATCAGGTATGTTATAAGGACAAGCAACATTTTTAGTGCCATTGATTTGACTTGGTAATTTCACTCTCTCTCTCTCTCTCTCTTTTCTCTCTTTCTCTCTCTCTCTCTCTCTCTCTCTCTCTCTCTCTCTCTCTCTCTCTCTCTCTCTCTCTCATTCTCTCTCTCTGTCTTTCTCTCTCTTTCTTTCTTTGCTTCCCGGATCTCAGTCTGCAGAGATGTACTGGTGGGGAGACAATGAAAAATGTTAGGTGTTAGAAGTAATATTTGATTAAGCTAATTGAATTAGAAGAAAAATTGTTACAGAATGTCTTGGGAAAACACATCTATTATGGAGATGTATTAGGAGTTCAATTTGCTAGAGCTGTTCTCATTGTTTCTCCTAATCTCTCCTCTTTGTTTTTTATTGAACTTGTTATCCATTGAGCCTGAGTTATTCAGTGCATTGACAATACTGTAATACTGCGGGGGGTTTTGCCACGTGGTTGAACTGGTGTCCCTGATTCTATTCATGTTTTACAGATCTCGTTTCAGGAGTTTCATTTTTATATTAGAAAAAGACTTGCAGTGTATTGTTGAGTTGATATGAGAAATCTTGATGTGCCACACCTTTTTCGATTAAAAAGGTTAAAGACTACATTTTAGTTATTTAAATGTAATATTTGCATATATTTTTTTTGTTTTCAACCACTATATTATGATATCATATGATTTCTTGTTTGGTAGTTTTCATAGTAAAATAATCATTTAATAATAATAATAAAAAGAATGATAATTTAATTATAATAATTAAATGCACCAGTTACAGGAGCAATGCCAATGCAATGCAGCTGGTGGGCCTGAAACTGCAACCCAAGGGAACATTAACACTACTGTGTAGGTAATTAGAGTAAACTGTGGAAGTGTGGATAACAGCACCATCCACCCACTAATTAGCCATTTAACCACTCCAAACATATAATATGGACAAAAGTTTTGAAACGCCTGACTTTTCCAATCATATGTGTTTCTTCCCCGTACTGTTATCACAAAATTGAAGGCACATCATTGTATAGGATGTCTTTAGGTGAGGTAGGATACACTTTTTGCTTCACTTGAACTAGTAGACTCAAACCTGATCCAGCATGACAATGCCCCCTTGCACGAGTTCAAGTTCCATGAAGATATGACTTACATAGGTAGGAGTGGAAGTGGATCTTTAGTAGCCTGCTATAGAGCTCAAACCTCAACCATACGGAACACCATTGGGCTTACTAAACACCTTCCTCACCCTACATGAGTACCTGACCTTACCAACACCGTTGTGGCTAAATGAGAACAAATCTCCACAAGCAAACTCCAAAATGTAGTGGAACATCTTCAAAAAAGAGTGGATGTTATTTTAACAGCAAATAGAAAATAAATGTGAAATGGGCTATTTTAAAAAGCATCCACAAATTTTTGCTCATATAGTGTAGTTCAATCTACACAAGGGTAGCAATCTTGTGCAACACCAGATGTTTTTCTTTATCAATGTGAAACTACTATATATGACCATTTCTATTATTAATCTAATTATTGTTATTAACCCCAGTGTGTTATGATTTATTGCAGTAACAAAGCTGAACTCTGTTCGCTTTAGTTTTATTACATTTAGTACGAGTTGAACAATTAGTTGAATTCCTGCAAAGTTTAAATGATATTTCTTCTCGAGGACAATGTCAGCCTTTAAACCTGCTGATGAAAGTTCACTGGACTAAATATGTGGAATAGCTTTTAATTAATGCAAAATGTCTTTAAGCTCAGAATTGTTTATAGGCTGTGCAAAAATGCATGTGATAAAACATATTCCATAAAGCCTCACAAAGAACACGTTTTCTGCTGCAGCCTACAAAGGATTCCAAGTTTTGTCATGCAGGCACAGCTGCCGAGAATAGACAACACTGAACCTTTTGTCGCATGACTCAAAGTGAGTGGGCATGAATATATTATCCCTTGACAACAGAATTTTCTCTCTATCCCTTTTTCACTCACCCTACTTAAAAAAAAATTACTCTGGTAAGCTCTTGTAGTCTTATTTGGAGCACATCCGGGCCTAGACTGCCTTACTAGAAAAAAATGACCAAGGGTCATTGTGGCATGAATTATGTGTGGACCTGTGAGTGGGTGGAATTAGCTTGTAGAGGACAACACCATGAGACATGTTTTTCTGGCTGTGACAAAGAGGCGTCTTAAGTGTTTGACGGGGCACGATTGGGACTTGAGTCATGCCATCCGGTCTTCACTGTGCACCACAGACCTTTGGCCATTGTATTTGTGCATT
Source organism: Silurus asotus (assembly GCA_024362625.1). Lineage (NCBI taxonomy): Eukaryota > Metazoa > Chordata > Actinopteri > Siluriformes > Siluridae > Silurus > Silurus asotus. Next base: position 2,403,889 of record MU545793.1, read on the forward strand.
TATATAAAACACAGAATTTGGCTTATGGTTACAAACTGTTAGAATGATAAATGAGAGGGACATGGACATGGACATGTTGTGAAGTCATGTTTTCCACCGCATAATGGGCTGTTCTGTGATTTGAGCCAACACACGCATCCTTTTGTGGCCCGTTATTCAAATGGGGCATCATTTGAAAAAGCGGGACCATGTCTTATGAAAGGCCAACAGAGTTTTAAAGGACAATGTAAATGGATAGTAATAGGGACAAACATACCGTTAGAAATGTCTTGCAGAGAAATTTGGGAATGGCTCAAGCAGATGTTAAAAGTCTGCATTAGCTGTTGGTTAATTATTTCACCAATGCAATACATGCTTCGAATGGTACAGTTCAGGAATTTGTGACAAATGTATTTATTGTTAATTCTTTTCCAATTCTTGGGTGGCTAAGAGCATCCTATCTATTCACATCACTGTACTGAAGAAATGATTAGACAGCAATGTCAGAGCTGTTTTCATTTCAGCACTTGATCTATATTTTGTTTTGTACTTAGTCATTTGTCCCAAATATAATATAATAATACAATAATATATTTGTCATTTGGATACTGTTAATTTGTACTCTCTTTTTTTATTGATTATCCCTAAGTTAAGTCTTTTTGGCAGATATTCCAAATAGTAAATGTATTATTTTTATGTTATAAATTTTTATATAAATATATTTTTATATTATATGTGTTCCTAAAACAAAGCGCTGTTATTGGAATATAATCGACCAGCAGCTGTTACTTAAACCACTGAAACACAAATAGTCTAAATTGACATTTTTATTCCGCAATTTTCAACTTTGCAAACTTTGCAAGCTAAATAAAGAATCTGTTTCATCCTCAAGAGATTTACTAACAGATCTTTAGAAATATTATCTGCAACATTAATCTATGCATTGTTAAAATCCTGTTTTGGGCTCAGACATGCACACAGCCTCTCTCTCTCTCTCTCTCTCTCTCTCTCTCTCTCTCTCTTTCTCTCTCTCTCTCTCACACACACACACACAAACACACACACAAACACACACACATACACACACAGCTCTTCCCCCTTATTAACAGTGACATCTGATGCCACGACTGGGCAAACGAAGCTCAACAATTGATGTCAGTGCCTTACAAATTAAATAAATGGGAAAACGCTATGGTGTATTAAACCCACTAAGTCCCTTTAATGAACAGTCACACATTACTGCACAGCATCCTGAGGAAGCAGAGTCAAACACGAGTCGACTAGAAAACAGCCACAAGACCACAAATAGGTAGAGTGAGTGAAATCAATGAATGGACTACTTCCTATAGATCGACTAAAAATCAAAGAAAGTGACAGTTAAATAAACCGTATAACAGCTTTAGGACAAGGTGAGGAAAAGACAAAAGATGGAGAAATCGAAATAAAAATTTACAAAAAAGCATATAAGAAAACACTATAAAGCACATAATTTTATATAAAACAGAACATAGAACAACGTATTTGTATTTGAATCTTCAATCAATAACATGAAACATAAAAAAATTGATCATGTAAAAATGTTTTAAATAGTTGGTGCAGGAAATGTTTACATACATTCAAATTATCTGAGTAATACACACTGAATACAATAATGTGAAAAACACCTGAACGTGCATTTCCACATAATACACCTATAACGCACATGTTCATTCGGGTAACAGATGTAACATCATATATTATGTAAAAATATAATTACATGCAGTGATTATTCATGTGAAAAATGAACATACGGAGATAAATCACATTTTAAAAAATAACCGTGCAAACAGGAAATTTGTACAATTGAATTTTTCAGATCATATGGTATTTTTTAAACATATTAGGCAGTTAAGAAAAACTATATTTAAAACTACAACTCAATATACAACCCAGTATAAAACCTAAAATCAGATTTGTACAGACAAGTTTGCATTCTTGAAACATAAAATTCAGAAAGACAGACTTTTGGTACATGTAATACCTCGTGACCATTTTGTTTTCAATACTCTAAAAATATTGAATCCAATACTCTGCAGTTAAAACACACTTGATGTATCCATGTTATTCTCAAATACAGCCATACAATCACTTGTGTGGCTATTGGGAAATATGGCATAATGTGTGCAGCGATAGTGGGTGGGATGAATGCATTAGAAGAGCCAGACATCTCTTATTTTCAGCCAAGGTGCAGAGCAGGATGGTGTGAGCAGACAGGAGGGGAGAGAGATAGAATATCTAAAAGGGGTTAAGTGCTGAGGTTACCCATCCACGGAGCATAAAATGAAGGCTCTCACTTTGATGGACACCAGAACTCGGATCCCTGATGTCCCAAAATATTAGGTTTCTCTTCTAATAATGTTGAAAATATTGCCTACTGTCATGATTAATCTGGCCGCGCACTGGTGCTGATTGCAGGTGACGCGGTCACAGCGCACTGCTCGTGTTAGTTTCCACACACCGTCAGCTTCACTCGCAGCTCCAAGTGAGCCAGCCAGCACTCTGATACCGGCGTTCCACATCCGCTAATGGATTGTGACAGCCAAGAAGGAAACCTTTGTTTTAATTCAAACAACAAAGCCAAATAGCAAAACTTATGTACGTGCCCAACTTTTTCTCTTTTGCTGTATTGTTCCATGTCTTTTCTTTCCTTTCGTTTGCTGTCACTTTTTTTCTTTATGCTTTTGCCTCTATGTGTCTGTCTTTATTCCGGTAGATAGTGCACAAAGTCACCAGTGGAGAGGAGTGCTGAATATAATATTGCGGAGCAGAATAATCCTTCAGCAAGCGCAGGGAAAATGCGGAGGTATTTGCAGATGTGGAGGACGTCAAAAAAACATTTGTAAAATCAAAGGCTTGAATTATTGCACAGAGTTCAGCAAGTTTCACAAGGCACTTAGACAAGTCATTGTTCTTCCAGAAACAAGGAGGCCCTTTCTTTCGAGGGGGTGAAAAACAACCTTGACCATTCTCATAATCAAATCTGAATGTCCCAATGGGCCATCAGGACAAGGACTCTGGCATTCTTTGCATTGGCCATGGTCAGAACTCACTGTTTGGCCCAACAATGGCAACATTGATTTTACTGCACAGAAAAATTTGGTTGAGCTGAGCAAACTGACCAGGAAAGAGGGGGAATACCATTTTTCACTCATTCCCATGTGGGTGAGAAGGTCGTCGTTCACCCAACACCAAAGAGTCTCTTCCACTGCCATCTATCCGCATTCATTTGTTCCATCTTGATCTATCTGCAACATGATCTCATACTAGAAAGCTTGCCTCACAGGCAAAATTATGCATATTTTTTATGCCAGCTCAGAAAAGAAGCATTACTTCCTTCCCTAGACGGTTGCTATCTTACCATGCCGCTATGGAGCTTAAATAATTTACCCTGTTGTTCCTCCACAATCGGTCCTTGTTTACAAAGTGCCAAGTCTAAGATTGGGTAGGGGGAACGGTGTTTTGAGAACTGATGTTACATTGATGTTCAGTTGTCATGGGGCCACAGTAGCAGCATGAAGTCATGACCTTCCTGTTTAGCCACATAGTAACTTATTGAGTTGATACAAATTACCCTGATTCTTTATCTACCAATTTAGCTGCTGGTAGTGGGCAGGGGTCACAAGTCTCTATTCATGGGGTGGCTTTTGAAGTTACTGCTACCACTGTGAGACTTTAACACTTTGCCCCATGCAGTGGGATGGGAGGTAGGAGGTTGGGGAGGGGTAAGTCTTCGCAGACAATGACTACCATTGCTGCCCCCACGTCAAAATACTGAGATCAAAAGAACCCACTACTATCATCGACAGTTTGCTCCAGTGACCAGCACTGGACATGTTTTCCCCCGTGGATATAAATGTTTTATTAGAGGTACGTCCTTGGGCCGTTGTTTTCTTCCTTCCACTCAAATGCCGAGAGAAGCAAGAAAGAGAGAAAGAAAAGGTCTGATTCCTTAACTAAAAAGTACAGATATAGAAGCATTCTTATTTAAACAAGATTTCAATGCACATTTTTTTGCAAGGTAATAAACTAATCAGTACATCTGCTGCAGATGACATTCCAGGATTCATGTGGCATGTAATATTCAAACTTCCTGTCTGCAGAGAAAATATAATGATTTACAATAGGTATGCATAATTGAATGCCAATCAGTCTTCTAATCACCTCTCAATGAAGTCACTATGCACTTCAATCTGACAAATGATGGAGTATCTGTGAACCAGATGGTAGACCTTTAACAATAAGGTCTATGTTTTTTCTTAAAAAAGATAAGCATCACCCAATGGCACTGACAAATGGTCATCAACCACTAAATTCTTAGACGTATAGCTGGCAAACACAGCATACCTTGATGATGTAAATGATCTCACTTTACCATCACAATACATAAAAGAAACTGGTCTTATTTTACAAGTTCATAATAATGTGAGATTTTGATCATGCAGTAGTATGAAGGCAATCTTTTATTTGTATATTTATGATGTTCTGATGATTTATCTTGATTTTTAATTCACATAGCTTAACTGTTGACAGAAATGTTGACTTATAACTTATAAATGAAATGTCTTGATTCACAGCAGCAGTGAAGCACTAATGAAATTTAAATTGCTTTGTAGTGTAAGACCAGACAGACAAAATAGTATCTACCACCCTAAATTTGTTGACGGATTACCCTCAAAATGGCGTTTAATTGATATCAGTGTGGGAGCTGTGAACTTTAAATAGACATTTCTAATTACTGGATTTCAAAAGTAGGAGCTTTTTGGGAAATGTTATGGCATTTGGAAATGGATTCATGGAGCAGTAAGGAGATGGCCACCCTGCAGCTAAATGACATTAAAGCCAGTTAAAGCTGAGACCTGAAGGGAGCAAAAGCACTAGTCACGGGGAGCTGAGCATGGTGTCCTACCTAAGGGCTGGAGAATACATTACCTTATCGTGATAGCCGGCCACTTTAGTGTCACTCATCATGCTAGTGAAATGTGGCTCAAGCCTGGTCGCAAGTTAAAATGAGGGCGAACAGTTGCAGAAGATAAATGATATCTATATGAAAGGGCATAGGCAAAAGTATGTAAGTCAATGCTGATAAGAATCGGATATGACATTTCAAGGACTGAACCCAACTAGATAGCAGCTATGCACCATATTTCACAACAAAACTAACTCCTTGTCTTTTTTTTCTTTCATAAAATACATGAGGCAAAAACTTAGACTGCACCATGCAGACAATGGGGCCAATATGAGTTTTCTGTTAACTAAATTGTTGACTAATGAAGTTTGGACAAAGTGGTCAGTAACAATCATCATTAGCCTCTCCACTGTGTAAGCCAGACTCACATGGGTCTTTTAACCCTCCCACGGCAATGATCTCCTATTAGAAAGCTCAAATCTAATTACCCCTGCCGTCCCGTCCTAGCATACCCACAGAGAGCCAGCAAACAGCCATGACACTGCACAGCCAGCAGCAGACGGTGTCCCACAAGGTTCTATCCTCATCCCTATGGCGTTTTCAGCATGGAGCCCTACTGGAGCAGTGGGCAACTGAATAGAGAGGACAGTGGAGGTTTGCATGGTTTAATGAGACTTGGAAGGAGGGGGGTTGTTCATGGGGTCAGGGTGACATAGTGGGAGAAGGGTCAGAAAAGGTAATAATCGTGGAGAACTGAACACTAAGACTACTGTTTCATCTCATCTTCCCTCAGGTGAGGTTAGAGGCTCATCCCATTTGACTTCTCTAGCACAGGTCTAAGACTCCGTGGAAAATGAGTGGGAAGAATGAACCTGGTGAGTTCAGAGACAAGACAGTCACCCCCTACAAGCTTGCTGCACTAATCTAGTCAGGGTCTGTAAGGCTTTATCTAAAATCTAGTGCTAGCTGGAGTTGATTTGTGGATTTACTGCAGCAACTATTATTAAACCATAATTAAGTTTTAAATATTGTGATCATTATTAAACTCAACAACTAAATATCATATGATAGTATTTTAGTCCTGCTTATTATAATACCTCTTTTCCATTACAGTTCGAAAATAATTAGATCTGACATCAAGCCATGATCTTGTGTTGTAGTAGTAGTAGTAGTAGTAGTAGTGAACAATCCACTTTCATGCTTTCTGCCAGCAATGAGAGCAAGCCCCACCGCAGGGCCTGTCCAGCACGCTTCATTGGCTCATAATGGAGGATCAGTGTCAAATCAGCCAACAAGATGATTACATGCCAAGAGGCACAGCCATTCTTTAGTATTGATCCACTTCAACTGTTCCAATGGTACATCACAGCACGTGATGTGGCAAAGTGCTGGAAAAAAGCTGCAGCCAACAATAAAAAATGAGTCATTTTGTTTAATCAACATGCCAGGCAATGAAATGGTCACACATAAAAGTTTACCATTATGTCTACCTTATTATCTGCACAATATTGATTAGTATGATGTTGGGATGTAACCAAATACAAATTTGTTATTCAGAAAAAAATGATAATGTGAAATGAATAGGCGGTGCACTAGTGGAGGGTGTGTGTGTGTGTGTGTGTGTGTGTGTGTGTGTGTGTGTGTGTGTGTGTGTGTGTGTGTGTGTGTGTGTGTAGGATAAATCTACATAGAATCTGGATGAGAACAGACGTTTTTGGGAACAAAAAAATTGGAAGTAGGAGTTTTTCACTTTTATATAGGTTTAGAAAGCTGTGCAACCTCTTTCTTAAAAAATGCCTTGTCAAGGCCACAGCAGTTTATATCCGGTCATAATTTAAACTAGGCTATTTTAGGAAATACGTTACATAGCCAAATATAATTTTATACAAATTATACATAGAAATACATGGCCAAATGTATATGAACACCTCACCATGACATCCATGACCATCGTGTGCCTAGATCTTTGTGGCAAATGTTTGGAGAAGGCCTAAATATTGAATAGAAGAATAGAATAGTCTTTATTTGTCACATATACATTACAGCACAGTGAAATTTGTTCTTCGGATATACCATAGCTTGCTCAGAAGCTGGGGTCAGAGTGAAGGGTCAGCCAAAGAGTGTTAAGGGCCTTGCTCAAGGGCCCAAGAGTGGGGCTTAGCGATTCCATTCAGTAACCCAGCACATTAACCACTGAGCTACCCATCCCCTGGTCACATACTTGGTCAACATACTTTTGTGGAACAAGATACATCTTTTGAAAACATTAAAGGCAGGTAGAAACAAAAAAATGTATCACAACATAAACTGAATTATAGAATAAAAAATAATCTATATAGCATATATCTATACATGTATAGTAGCATAGTGGTAGGGTTAATATTTAATACAAAAACTTTACAATTAAAAAAGGAGTTTAGCCACAACCACAAATTTGGGTTTACATCCAAATACAGATAGATACAGATATATATATATACTGTAGATAAAGATACAGATAGACGTATTAAATTACACCATTAAAACACTGGACTCAAAAGACTAATAAAGATGCTAACTAAAAAAAGGAGGCATCAATTTTCCTAATTCTGGTGTGAGAAACCAGAAAAATGTACGCGTTGATTCAGTATGGTCAGGGACCTGATTGACTCATGCTCTCGTAAATGAGTGAGTTTACAGTTCAGCCCCTCTGCATGTAAACAACTGCTGCAGCTTCCTTTGCTTCCAATGGCACTTTAAACAGAACCAGTGGATCCTGATGTACATGAGGCACATTTCCCATGTTTATTGTAATCCGGATTGCATAAACATTAGTATCCTCTGTACATCACAAAGCAGTGCTATGCCTTTGTTGTTTAACATAAATTATTTATGCATGCACAGCTTTAAAATATTTGTCTTTGCAGACAAAGTGGAAAACATTTGTTTTTCTTCCCTTCCTTTTTTCCACTAGAAAAGGAGGTTCTATGTATTCCAAATTAGAAAGTCTTCGGATCATTTGATTTAACCTAATCAAAGGAAAATTCTAATTACTATTTCCAATTAGAATTAAGTTGTATGTAAATATTAATATGTATACATTCGCATCCTGACATGTAACAGACACATCCAATAACTCCTGGGTCACTGGGCAATGTTTTCATTGGCTCTAATCATAAGTGTCTGTGTGGGTTTGTGATGAATTTGTGTATATCCTCACCTAAAGCCCTTACACAATCTCTCTGTCTGCTCTGATAACACCAAACCAATTACAAAACAACAGGTCATTACATCATGAGCCTTGAGAGTTCACTAGAGTTATGATGCTGTGCTCAATCTCTCAGGAGAACATGCAATACTAAAAGATAAATACATGGACATACAGGGTTTTAAGATGCAGCTGTCATGATAATGAAGTCCTTGCCGTTAATCCAAAACAAACACTTGGGATCAAAGAAAGCATGTTAAAATGCGCGCACACATACACACACACACATATACACATACATACGTAAGCTTTCAGGATATAGAATGATATGCTTATATAACATATGTATATCATGTCTTTGCACTAAGTGTCTATGTACTAAAAATATTTTATATAAATAATAATTAAAAAAAAATTTAACTGCATGGTTACTTTCCACAAATAAATGTTTTTTTTTTTTTCAAGGACTAAATTTCTGGCCCTGTTTGGATTTATTTTTTAATATATTCAGGACATTTTAGTCTTGACAATTCACAAAACACACACACACACACACACACACACACACACACACACACACACACACACACACACACACACATGCACCTTTCATTAATACTGAAATATAATTTTAACCTTAATCTCAGAAACCTAAAGGAAATATGTTGGGACTTTTCTAAAAAAAAAAAAAACATTATAACAGCAGTTTTTTTTGTAAGGACCGCACACGTAAATGTCCACAGAGCTAACATGCTTGACATGCTAAACAGCATACTGACTTCCTTTAGTTGCTACACTTTTAAATATTTACAAATTTGAATTGAAATACAGATGTTGGTTCAGTTATATTTAATCACAAATTTAAATCTGAAGACAAAAAAACATTCAATCCAATATACTCGTTGGTTTGGCATGTCTGAGCTGCTATCAATAAGAAGTGATTGTGTTGCATCTGCATGTGTCAGTGTATGTAAGGGAATAGTGAAAGTGTGTGTAAGGGGGGGTGTTGCACAGCCCATTAATCCCATGTCCTCTTGTCCAGCAAATAATGTTGAAGCGTGCAAGCCTAAATGAGCATGTCTCCTCTTTCTCCTCAGCGCTTACAAATTGTTTCCCTCCCGCCGGAGCATGCTGCCACCTGACTGCTGCTCCCTGCGATCCGCGTCCTTATGCTAGTTCACATGTCGGCCATTAATAAACAAATGAGGGCTCGCCCGAGAGGTCGAGATGCTCAGCTGGCCTATTTGTGAGGAGACAAGTAGAGGGAGCAAGGGGACTGGGGGAGGACAGAGTGTCTGTCATCCATTCCTAACCTTGTCTTTGTCAGGAATAGTAGACATTGTGTGTGGGGGTGCACACCCACACACACACAAACACACACACACAAACACACACACACACACAGACACCTTGCTCTGAACCTTCAGCAGCTGATTAGTGTGAGTGACAAAGTGGAACAGTGAGTCCACTCAGCCCTTCATAATAAATCTATCAGCAGGGTAATAGAATTCCATCAATCCCTTCTCTTTAGCCGTCCACCCCGCGGGGTCAGTCTCCCGGCGCTGAACAGACCTCTCCCTCGAGACTCTACAACTGTTATTATTCAATTACCCTCTTTTCTTCCCAGTTAAAAGACCATGATATCATTATCACTTAATGAATATATATAATTGGATCTGGGGACTCTTTCCTTTCGGGCTGATGCATACCATTCTCTATTCATTTTTGTCTTGCTACAAGCCGCCACTGTGCATCCATTATCTTAATTTGAGTTTGGGATCATAATGACACAAGTTATAGTTGGAATTAGCCTTCATACTCATTCAATGTTTAGATAAACACAGGATAAAAAAGGTTTAAAAGAGAAAGCAGTATATGAACAGGTTGCCTGTGATTTTCTATTTAAATTAATGTGATTTATATTTAAAGGCCAAACAGAAAAATCTACTTCACCGTTTATGTAACTGAAAGATGTTATGAGAGTTTTTTAAACCAGATTAGAGACACATTAAACTGTCAAATAAATTCCAGTAAACCCTTTAGTGCGTATGTACTTTATAAAAATAACGCCATTATTTCTATTTTCTATTTGTCCATCTTGTTTTGCATTTCAAATTTGGATTAAATCCAGTTGCACACTGAACATTTATTAATAAGCAAAGTAGTTTTGGTAATTTATTTTTACTAGTGTAATTACAACAAACAAAAAAATAACACAATCACAGACCTCCTGGCTATCTTTGGTCACTGATTCATAATTTAAGTCACTTATCACAAAATAAACTTCACTAAAAACTCCCCCGTGTGAAAAACCATCTGCCAGCATGCAGTGCTTTCTAACTACAATAAAATAAAAGGGTATGAATAACATGGTGATGAACAGCACTAAAACATTGATTTAGTATTTCTCCACCTCATTTGTGCTGAAAAGAAAAAGATGGGAAGGAGGGGACTCAAGGGGGAAGGTCTGTAAATAGAGTGAAGGGGGTGAAAGTGTGCTTTGTCTCATAACAGTAAATTGTTGTCATCCCATTGGTAAGCAAAAGAAAATGGGCCGTCCTTCTATTCTCTGAGGGCATCGTGTGCCATAGTGAGGAGCACATGGGTTAGAGAGTCGACCGGCGTTATCAATCCTGGTTAAGGAGGCTCTGTTGACAGTAGCAGAGGGAGAGGGCTGTTTCTAGACGCTCCCCAAAAGAGTCTACTGAACCAAGGTCCCTCCCTTACGCCGTCACAGATCTACACACACGTCGTGACAGGACCTCCTCAAGGCTCAGCCCCCTCTTCATACATCATTCCAAATTAAAGTAACATTAGGCCCTCCTCAATCAGGGGCCTGGCGGAACAAGCTGACATCATTAGACCGAGCGCATGGCCGTCATCCATTACAGCCCTATTATACACATGTCTCTGGATTTTAGCAAAGTTCATGCATACCTAAGTGCAAGTTTGTGTTAAAAATTAAAGACTCTTTTAGGAGGACAAAGGAGTTTCTGAACTGTTGACTTTGAGAGGGGCTTCATTACCCCACTGCCGACGGGTCAATGCCAGGACGTCATCTTCTTTCTTCTTGTCTTGGTTTTTATCTACGTCCTGACTACTACTACACTTATTCAATGAGAGCACTGATTTTAAGGAAGTAAAACAAAAAAAATATAATAAATAAATAAATGAATAAATATAAAGGAGGCAAAATAAAAACCTTCAAGGCAACACACCTTTATTCACTACGCCCTTTCTTTAATCAGATATAAAAAAATACATATTTTTTATACAATAATTTTTTTAGCACTAAACATTTGTTTTACTGATGCACCAAGTGTCAAATGAAGCACCAAAATCCGATATGATGCACACATCCGGCAATCAAACCCGTCCGTGTCAAAACATAGCAAAAGTTTGGTGTCCAATTTCATCCAATTTAAAATGCCATAATTACTTTATAAAATTTACAAAAATATGTTGCATCTTTATGTTCCTTGTTAAGTTTGGTTTTACTAATAATAAACATACATTTGCATAAAGCACCCATGCCCATGTTAATTAGAGTATTTAAAACATGAAAAGTATTAATTTAAGGTACATTTAGAACAGGTACAAATGTGCGATTAAGTTGCGATAAATAACGAGTTAACTAATGACAATTATGCGGTTAATCGCTAAAATTGATTGACAGCCCTAAAAATTATATGATTTCATTATAGCAATATGTGTTATATACAGTTATACAGATTATTTACAATGTACAGAGTGGAGCAGAAGTGCATGATGATTACTAGCAGTAAAATTAGTAAAGCATCAGTGCCTTAGCGTAATATTTCATATTATGTCTCACTTATTAATACTAATACATTTATTTATTTGTTTGTTTATTTATTTATTTATTTATTTATTTATTTATTTATTATATGAGATATACACTGTGGGTATGTGTATGAGATGTGTGCAAGCAAACATGTGCTAACATACTCATGTTTGCTTCTCTTCACATTTCTACTGCGGCTGTGTTTGTAGATCAAATCCCAGTTGCAATGAGACAAGACTGGCACCTGAGCGAAACGCTGTGCTCTAATTGCTTCATTAACAGAATCGCTAATCCCCTTCCAATTTCTGCTCTCGTTTCCCCCCCATGTCATTTAGCCCTGGGCTCAGTTCACCTCTCCCCCTCTTTCAATCACACTGCCTGCATTTGCTTTCCAGCTTAATGATAACAATTAATGCTGTGCACAAAGATGCTTGTTTTATTATCTATTCCCAATCAATTATTTCATATTTAAATGCTAAAAATGGAGAAAAATCTCCATGCTATAAAATCATGGTAATTATTCTGTGCGTATGGCTCTGTATCTATATGTATAATGCTTGATCAATAATTTGTGTGCCTTATATCATTTGGCAAGCTTACAAATAGCATACAGTTGTTTGTTGAGTACGTGTATGAAATTACCATGTATTCACCTCATATTACTAGTCTGCAGTTTATTCACAGTTAAGGGGAAGGAGATGTGTATATCATAACTGTGATTGCTGTTAAGTAATTAAGTATGTTAAGAATCACTGTTTCCACCCAGAAGATGATTTTTTTTTTGTATAATAGCATGGCTAAAATAATATTATGCACTATTGCCCAAGCAAATTGCAAACTATTCCAATTAGAAATGCATTCCATAGTTTTTAGCTGTTTATGGTTGCTTTTTTGTTCTGAACATATTTTTGAGGGCCGACAAACAGCCTTTCCTTCACCAGCCTTTACAACCTTCTCTATCCTGAAGACTTCCCTATGGTTGAAAAGCTACTGACTGTTACAAGATGATGATACTTATATCATATAATTTCACAACATATTGTATTATAGCTACCATATAAATGATAGTTAAATGGTATGCATAAATGCACTTATTTCTATGCTTGGAATATTTTTACATTCACACTTCATGTGAATGAGCTGTCAACAATAGAAACAGTAGAACAATGGAACGTATTAAAACAAGTACATAAGATAAAACTCATCTCAATTACATGCAGCACTAATTTTAGAGAAAAAACTAATCACCTTCTTACCAGTCATCTTTAAAAATGTTAAATATCTGTGGTCCAATCATATTTTCCAAAAGCTTTGCAACTGTGAGCTACAAAACATCTTAGGTACATTCAGTTAATTTTAGTGATTTGTTAGGTGCTTCATTCAAAGAAACAGGATATAATCCGAATCAGTGATAAGCAAATGAGCGTTAAAAGGGCTTAACACTAGCTCTTGGGCAATATTGGGATGTGAACTCACAACCTTCCCGGTCACCAGCTCAGAATTTTAACTACTGAGCCACCACTCCTGCAGTCAATGACCCAGTGTGACAGTTCAAACCACGGTGCTCAGCCACACACTTACATTAACTACATACCATTGATCCATTAACATACAAATGGTCCCTGCTTAACATGTGATTAAGATTCCAAATGCCACCAAATGTTAAAGAACTATGGTCTAAAGAATAAATAACCTAAATGGGGACCCATAACATTCAGACAGTAATTCGCTTTTTGTGCCGCCGTGGCTAAAATGGCCACATTTAATTTCTCATTACATGATGGATCTTCTCAGGAAAGTTGAGGTGTGCTGGCACATATATAAAATAAAGCTTGTTACAGTGAGCTGAAGAATCCTATTGCTACATCTGGTCAGTATAAAATGTGACAACGTCGGAAATCAGATTAGAGCGTAGGCTATTAATTCACTCTATTACTACTATAAAAATCTGGTATGGGATAAATGAAGTCTGAAGCCAATTGGGATCTCCTGAATCTACTCTATTAACGGTGGCCAAGAATATGTGGCCTAATCAGAAAGGTGCTAAATAGACTTAGAAGGCAAAGATACTTTATAATGTGAAATTGCATAAACATGTAAGGGTTGAAAATATTTTGGAATGTGTTGTCATAGGAAAATAATCAACAACCAGGAGGTTCTACGTTGTTTCTTCATCTAACAGCATATCCCAATGGATCTTATTTTTCTTCAGCAATTTGCCAATACTAACACATTTATTTATTAAAGAATGTCATTTTATTGATCTATTTATAGTCACCTTTAATAGTATGTTTATGAAGTAGCAAAGTTCATGTTATCACTTGCTCACCTATTATAGTAGCTATAAACTCATTCTTTTACCTACTTCTTGTTTTTCTTTTTAGCCAAAACTCCATCCATGAAACCATGTAACCTTCCATTCTTATCACTTTCTAACCAATCTTAGAAAAGCTGTTTATAGCTTTTTGACATTGGAGACTCTTTCCATAAAAGTTAAATAACCATCTCTTTGCAAATTCCAAACAATTTAAATTGTTTCTATTGAAAATTACCTGTATGTGTCCTTTCTATATGTTCTATATGTTACTATAGCAACTATCATGTGCTTTGCTTTGCAGCTAATTTACTATGATTCTATGAATAAGAATTTCATAACAGATCGGTGGAGGCCCGGGCTACTAGCAACCACCACAGGTAGTGTTAGTCAGGAAGGAGAAAATAATTTATACCGATTGGCCCGGCAGAGGGACCGAGCTGGGATAGATGTGCTGCAAGTTAGAGCAATAAAAGATGCAGATGGAAATGTGCTGATTAGTGAGGAGAGTGTGTTGAGTAGGTGGAGGGAGTATTTTGAGCAGCTGATGAATAAGAAAAATGAGAGAGAGAGAAGGTTTGATGATGTGGGGATGGCAGGAATTGGATGGGATTAGTAAGGAGGAAGTGAGAGCAACTATTAAGAGGATGAAGAGTGGAAAGTTGTCTGAACCAGTTGACATACAAATAAAAGCATGGAGATGGTTAGTAAAGATGGCAGTGGAGTTTTTAACCAGATTGTTCAACAAGATTTTGGAAGGTGAGAGGATGCCTGAGGAATGAAGAAGGAGTTTGCTGCTACCGGTCTTAAAGAATAAGGGAAATGTGCAGACCTGCAGTAACTACAGAGGAATAAAGTTGATCAGTCACACCATGAATTTAAGGGAAATAGTAGGGGAAGCCAGGCTGAGAGAAGAGGTGACCATCTGTGAGCAACGGGATGGTTTCATGCCGAGGAAGAGCACCACAGACGCATTGTTTGCTTTGAGAAAGTTGATGGAGAAGTATAGAGAAGGCCAAAAGGAGTTGCATTGTGTGTTTGTGGATTTAAGGAAGTCAGGGGTGGCAGAGAAGTATGTGAGGGTGGTGCAGGACATGTATGAGGAGAAGAGGTGGAGAAGGTGGAGGAGTTTAGGTACCTGGGGTCAACAGTGCAAAGTAATGGAATGTGTGTTAGAGAAGTGAAGAAAAGAGTGCAGGCAGGGTGGAGTGGGTGAAGAAGAGTGACAGGAGTGATTTGTGATTAAAGAGTATCTGCAAGAGTGAAAGGGAAAGTTTATAGGACTGTGGTGAGACCTGCGATGTTGTATGGATTAGAGACAGTGGCATTTTGTAAAAGACAGGAGGTGGAGCTGGAGGTAGCAGAGCTGAAGATGTTGAGGTTTTCATTGGGAATGACGAGGATGGACAGGATTAGAAATGAGTTTATTAGAGGGACAATGAATGTAGGACATTTTGGGGACAAAGTGGGAGAGGCCCGATTGAGATGGTTTGGACATGTGCAGAGGAGGGACATGGGGTATATCTGTAGGAGAATGCTAAGGATGGAGCCACCGGGAGGAAGGAAAAAAGGAAGGCCAAAGAGGAGGTTTATGGTTATGGTGAAAGAAGACATGCAGGTAGTACTGTTTTGAAAGAGGCAGATGTAGAGGACAGAGTAGTATGGAGACAGATGTTCAGCCGTGGCAAGCCCTAATGGGAGCAGCCGAAAGAAGAAGTAGAAGAAGTCGAACTCTGACACATCGACACATGGACACAAACAACCATGTTATGAGAAATGTTTCCAGAAA
Organism: Silurus asotus; assembly: GCA_024362625.1. NCBI lineage: Eukaryota > Metazoa > Chordata > Actinopteri > Siluriformes > Siluridae > Silurus > Silurus asotus. The sequence continues at coordinate 2,419,908 of MU545793.1, forward strand.
AGGACCCTAAACACAGCAGACCCTGTTGGACAATTTAAAGTCTTATCTAAATTACTGTAATTCATGATGTCATTTACACACTTTGTGCTTTGTTTCTATAAATGCCTGACTCCCGTGACTGGGATCTGACTAAACTAGTCACTAAAATGACATCATGCTGTCAGTTGGTCTAAAACCACAAAGAGGTGACAATATATAGGCAATATAGAGAATTAGCATTTTCTGGAAAGAGATGTCTTGTGCCAGAAAAAAATCAGAGAAAATAATTTAAAAAGTAAATAAAAAATCTGTAAATATTATTTTAAATATAAAATATATTTTATATATTTAAAATATATTTTCAAAATAATATAAATTGAGATGAAATATATTTTTTTCTTTTTTACATATTTGTAATTACTTGTTTTATTAACATTTTATTTAAATTGCTTAATTTTGAATATAGTAGGGGTACTAGTCTATTCATTTTTTTAACAGGACACTTTAACTCAACCTGGCAAATTTATAGAAGTTAAATGTAAAGATTAGGCCTAAAGATTTAGTATATTCACTATAGTCCTGTTAATGTCTCCCTTCTGAACGTGATATGAAGGCATTTATGACTTATGAACTACTAATAAAGTAACAGAGGCTTGAAAAATTGTCGTCATAGAATTATACCGTGACTTCCATGAAGTTATCTGTTCATCCTTTCCTAAAATCTCTTACTTCCTCATGCAGTCTCTTCAGGCCTCTGGTGGGTTTTAAGGGTCGAGTCAAGACAGGGTGAGAAAAACAATCACCTTTTGCCATCCTTTATTTTTATCTTTCTCAGATGTCGTTTGCAACAGCTCCATGGGTCGTGGATACTTGGATCAATATCTATTTAGTGACCTAACCTCTGTGTATGTGTGAGTCAAAGCAGGCAATCTAAAGCTGTATGAAGTATTTCATCTGACATGACCTACCTCTTGACCTGCTTACAACACAGGCCCTGCTGTCCTGAGGGCACGCTGCTCTCCAGCTGTAAACAAGTCTGGAAAGTTGTTGCACGCTTGTCACAATGTTGGTGGCAACTGACACCTACCGATTGTCTGTCCTTAATACTAGTCTCAAACTACAAATCTTACTATATGAATTTATATAGTGGAAATTCTCTCAATACAGATCTATTGGTGAAATATTTTTAGATCTAGTTTACATATGTGCACACCACATATCAGGATCAATATTTCTGATTTGTAATATGATATTAACATTAGCAGCCCAGACAGTAGTTCCAGCTAAGAGACAATTATTAGATTTACGACATATCAATACCCACATACACACAAATTTGTGTGTGTGATTACTCACATGATAAAGTTATCTGATAGATGGAGTCTCCAGTACAAGCACTATTCTTTCTAAATATGTTGTGAGTGAGTTATGTTCTTAGCTACATGACAAATGTAACATGTGCACGACTTTCAAAATTCTTTAGAATAGATGAGAAATGGAAGTGGACAAAACTCTTTGGGATGTGATTTTATCAGAAAATAAACCCATTACGCAAGCCAGTCATTAATTATTTTCCCTATAATTACACCCTATGATGTCTTTTATGGCATTTAGGAACTTTACTCAGTAGAATTGAGACAGATCCAAACATTGAATAAAGAAATAATATCACCTCCATGCTTTTCTCTCTGACAGGCTGAGGTCTGAATGAGGAACTAAGCAGGCTTGGCCCCCAATCTTTCATTCGGCTGGCATTCATCTATCCCATGTGCACCTCTTAATCTGGTTCTGCCAGTGGTCGGGAAACAAAGACCTTCAGCAGCTGAAACAAATGACACTACCAGGAAGAGGAAACAATTCATGGCTAACTCTTTAACACTTCCATTCTTAACACACAACTGTTCTGCTGTTGTGTGCAGCTAACCCTCGAACAGTGCAGTGCTAACAATAAGCATGCACCTCCTGTTTTTTTATTAGCATCACAAAAAAAGAGAGGAAAAAATCGGCTGGTGAAAGAACTACTGTTTATAGCTGCTATAATACAAGCAATATCAGGAAATAATATTCCTAATAAATAATATAATATAAAACAATAATGCTTATATTTATAGTTTATTTAAACATTACAGATTGTTGGCAAATTGCTATGGCATATGATAAAAAATAAATAAAAATAAAAATTGTGTACATTTAATAACAATAAATCCATTTTGCATTGTGTCGATCACATCAACATTTATAGTTTGTTCTTTTGGATTTTGTAAGTTTCTAAGCATTCTTTTTAACCAATAAACATTTTTAATTTATAACTCTTGCTAATTTCAAACATAATTGTCATATGTCATATTGTTTTATGCTCTTACCATTCCATGTCTAATAATCTAGACAGGCTATGACTAACTATTAACGATTGGCACATGATGTCAGTGATAAATTTATGAGGTCATTTTGAGCTTTTTTTATGCCTTTACAACGTATGTGAAGCAATAAATAGGTCAGAGCTACATTCACTATATTTCTTATAGCTCCACATACGCATTTCAGAGTGAAATGATACCGTGATAAGTGAAAAGGCATAGGCTTTAATAGCTGTACGGTGCAATTAAATCAATGTGACATATTGCATTTCAGTAAAAACTTTCAAGAAATGTGTATTTTATTCTTTATTCTACTTATAAAGTAGAATACATGAATTATAGTATTAGAAGAACAACTTTAATTAGTGAATTGGTGTGGTTTATTACATGTATTACAGACATGAGCAACACAGGAATAACCGGTGCACATTTGCCCACCTCTTATTCATGTGACAGTAGATTTAAAGTGTGCTCTGGTCTGGCTTGTGGTTGTAGGATGACCTCTGTGAACCGCTTTTTGATCTCATCCTAATTTTAATGTGACACCAGATCTGTATGTCAGCCCCATGTGAGAAGTGAGTAAGGGTTCTGGAAATACCCAACCAAGAGCTGCAACTTATCCTCCACAGGGCTCAATGGACTACGGAACACAAACAATGATGGCAACCGCGACGATGGCTTCAGTAACCATAGTGTGGAACAGTATAGCCACTGTTCAATGTGGAGCTTGAACTGACCTTATTGTACTTGGAAATAGACAAACCCATGCGAGGAGTGGTTTTGATGGTGTAGATCTAAATGAATGTATGGCAATAGATACTGAAGCCTTATTGCTGCAATAATCATAAAACCTGTCCTGAAGCACAACCAAGGACTCGTATTCACATCTAACATCTTTAGTACGGTTTGCTCATCACACTGTATGGTATGTCTGTTTTATCTCAAGGTTTTTTTTTCATGTTGTGTTTAGCCAGGTAAGTCTAGTGAAGCACAAAAGTATGACATAGCCAACCTTTACAACCTTTAGTGTTGAGAAGGTTTTGATATTGGATTTACTAATCATATATTTGTCATATTCTTTAACTGGCACACACTGACTGGTGCACTCCTAAAGCATGTGACAGAAAATAGAAAATCTGATTTGGAGTGGATCAACGGTTTAGCAAATTTGTATTGAGTTGATTCATCACAATTTAAGAAGCATGGTGATGCTCCAAAAAGGTGTCCTCAAAGAAAATAATATGAGTGAATGCTACTGGTAAGAAAACTTGCTTCCCACAATTAAAACATTAGACCGAATTAAAAAGTTAGCTCTAAAGAGGACGCTCAGAAAACATTTTTAAACCAGACCATCAAACGCTTGAGAGAAAGTTCATCAGGGTCATATTTTCCTGATGAATCAAAGAGCAGATTTAAACTGTATAGAAAACATTTGGTATCAAATTAAACACAAACTAAGTGGGAAATGTTTTTAACTACTCAACAACACTTTGAAGCCATAAACATTAAAGCCAAGAGTAATGACTTTGCTTTCTGTCTGTAAGTTTCCTCAGGATTAAGCATTTAAACAAACAGGGGGAAAAGTGATCACATTATAAGTTACTTCATCTGTTTGTATCATTCTTGCTAATTGGTAATGATTGTTAAAACCATTAAAAACTTTATATTTAGTCATTTTTGGAATGGCCCATGCTAGTAAATTGAATGAATGTACATAGTTTAACATGATCATTTAAGTAATTTGAAGAAAATGTAGCATACACAGTCTATGGTTTGATTGAATACATCAAAAGAAAATGCATAAATGCTAATCTATGCCCCTAATCCCGAATTGTAATATTTGTAACTTTTTATATCGAATAAGTTAATTACATTTAATTACATTATTTTAAAAATTCAAGTCTGAAATCAGACTATTTGGGTCACAAATACACTTACATCATTCAACATGATTACCCTGTGGTGGCTAGTGATGACAACACGTCATAAAAGATGCATTTATCAATCGTTATGATGAAATTTGATGACACACAGTGGGAAGAATTAGCAAATAAAATCATTTTACTGTACTCATTGGTTGAGTTAGTTGGTTGGTTTGCCTTGGGCACTAAGTGGCACACCAAGTTAAAACACCACATGTGTCCTGTGGCTAAGAGAGAATTCCAGCTGTGTGATGTGCAACTGGCTTTATTCCCCTGAGGGATGAGATGGGCTTAAGATGACTAATGAGCATTCTCCTTAAATACCTGACCGGCACTTCTGGTGCTTTTGCTAATTCCAGCAATAAAGATTGTTTTGAAAAACATATCACTGCTTGCTACGTCTTTTTAAAATGACTCTATCAAATTCCATACCATAACAGCGATTAAGTAATAAAGCTGTAAACAAGATTATCATAAAGTCATGAGGACAAACAAACCACTGTTAATCACCAGCAGTCAGCAGAAAATAAAAGGAGCCCTTCAGAATGCTGTCTGAAAGGCAATCCAATTGAGGCCAAATTCTATTTGAAAACCTATCTATCTAAGGAATTAGTGAGAATCGGTAAGATGACTCGAATTAGGAAAATGTCATTTGGGCATTCCAAACTTTGCCTTGAAATTATTCAAACATTTGCAAAGCACTTAATATGTCGTATGCTGTGAACTTGGGCCATAAAACTGAAAACACATTAAAATTCATTAGTAACAGAATTCAGAAGTGCCTAATCAGGGATAGAGAAGGACTTCGAGTATATTGCCAGATTTATAAATTTTAGTTCAGAAACAGTAAAGCACCTGCACAGAATATTGGATACCAGTATGTAATACATACATAATCTGGTTAGTGTAATAGTTTTAATATAAAATAGAAAAAAAAAGAAATAAAAAATGAAAACGTCTCGTCTATACAATAACAATGAATTAAAGAAAATTAATGTTTAATTGTGTTATACATGATACAGAAACCATCATATTTTGACCACTGGTCTGCAATGTTTAATCGTACCATTTCTTTGTTTTCAAGTAATTGCATACTACACACTGGGCTACAGTCACCCAATCTTTTTTGGACAGAAAATCTTATCAGTGCATCTATTCAACTCACAAACATTACAAAGCCATGCAAAAATCTCAAGTCTTCCTTTACAACCATGCCAACAATTTTGTGGAACCCATGAGCGTGACAGAGCCAACAAAACTGGAAATGTATGTAACTTCCTTAATATTTTCACGAGCTGCTTTGTCTGGGATGTGTGTCCAGAACATGCACATAGATGAATGACCCAGTAAGGAATCCAGCTGAGTGCTCAATGAAGTGACTGATGACATGCAAATTTAATATGTGGTTTCCACCGACTGAAGTGGAAAGGGGGGCACTGTGGAGCAGCCCTGAGGCAGCTGATAAAGTAGAGCAAAACAGAGGGATGAAGGAAGTCTTTGTCTTAAGGAAGGAAAAATGAGGCAAAAAAGTTTAGGCTCATCACAGGATGCAGCCAAACAGCTTCGAAAAATCCCACTGGGCCTGGGTAATAAGAGGAAGAGACATTTATTCATATACTACACCTGCAAAGCACTGTGGGTAGGCTACAAAGGGATGTATGAAGAATAGGAGACTGGGGAAAATACTGTATGCAAGGAATAAAATACAAGTGAACATACTAGAAATAATCAAGGGGTAACATTATGCACATATTTCTCTGAGACCATAGCAATTTCCAATTATAGATAGATAGATAGATAGATAGATAGATAGATAGATAGATAGATAGATAGATAGATAGATAGATAGATAGATTATAGATTTTTCTATTAGAATTCAAGATCAAAATAGATCAGAATCAACAGATTATTGAACAAGGTTGATTGTGATCCAATATTGAGAATCGGCACATAATGTAGGCTGCCTTAGTGCATTTAGCATATCAAACATTTTGTAAATATTTGACAGCATCCAGTGTAGAATCAAATCAGATGCAGATGCAAGTCATCTGACAGGAATAGCTCTAATTTCTAATATAGAATATTTTCATGTCCAGCCTGTTGATTGAATTAGCTATTTTGAGCCTCTTCTCAACTTTAATCACATGGAATCATTATTCGTTTAGCAAGTCCTTTACTAGGCTGCTGAAAGCCACTGAATTCTCAATGCTGAATGACAATTTAACACCACTTATATTATGATGTGTATAAATAATGCAAACAGTGATTCCCAAGAGGTTTCTTTCCTTGGGTAAAAATCTGGCAACCTGGAAATAGTGTCACAAAGTTATAATATAAACACACAATGGCACATTATGTAGGCTTTCCCTATATAGCAAGAAATGAAGTATTTTCAGCCATATGTTGTGACTTATGCAGCATACAGTGCTGTGGACAGAATGCTATTTTTTCATTTAATGCTGAATTCATCTTAACTCTAAAGTGGGAAGTTGGAATTGCAAAGTGCTACAAAGTGGGAAAAGAAAACGTGTAGTGTGAGTGTGTGATGTGGTAGTGTAAGGTGTAAACGTTTTGATATAGTGCATGTTGGTAGAACTACTCAAGTTCAGATATGGCTCAGTGACTTAATCCTAAGACTGGTTCAGAGCAGCATAGTATCCCAACACCGTGATGAGTTGTTGTGCAGTGTGATTGCTGTTGGTACAAATGATCTTCTGTACCACTCCTTTTTACAGCTGAGCTGAAAAAAATCTTCTGCTAAAGGACCTCTGCTGTTTCATCAGTAGGTCATGGAGGGGAGGCTGTTTATTGTCCAGAATATCTGTGAGTTAACTGTGTCCACTTTTTCACTACCACCTTAAAATTATCCAATAAGCAGCCCAAGACTGAGCCAGCCTTCTTGATCTTGTTCAGCTCTGATGCTGCCTCGGCAGCATACTCCAACATTTTCTGCAAACATTAAAGGACCTTAACTTCCTTAGAAAGTAGATTAAAAGTATTAATGTAATTCCTGTACCAGCCTCTAAATTGACAGCATAACCCATTTAAAAGTAAAGATGGCCTATGGAAGAAAACTTCAACTGAAAATCCTTGAGGTCCAGTGAATGAAACCCACCTCACCAGCTGAGGACCATTATATACCTAAAAACATGAATTCATGATGTTTGCCAGACTAAAGAATTTAGTGAAGACAACCTTTTTATTGGACACATTGTAAATAAATACATAAAAGGAAAAGCTAAAGTGCTTTTGTTTCTGCTGAACCAAGATTACAGATCATAAGTAATGAACACATACCTCACTGGTTAAAAAAATCTCATCACCTAACTAAATGTATCTTTTCCTAACTAAATGTATCTAATGTTTAACATTGCTCTCTTCTTTACTTCATGTTGCATTGCTATAATATCAACAGCAAAATCATTTAGAAACACAAACACCAACTTTCCTTATTTTTGAGAATGCCATTGTTTTTTACTCACTGAAAGTTTATTATTTTGCACGATTCTCTCTGTTGTCTTCACTGCACGCTCAACTGCATGTCTGATCGTACAAACAGTGAGCATAGTAACTGTGGTAGCGACCCGTGGCATCGTTGGACCCAAACAGCTCCACTGAGCCCTCCTTGATGTGCCTGATACAAATTTGGATTTATTAGAAAATAGCGGTTGGCATATAATTATTTGATTAGGTGAAAAGGCTATGGGGTCCGGCCGGGAGAATTTTGAGGTCCGGATTCAGATTAGAGTCCTCCAGTTGCTGACCCCTGGCCTATGGTCATGTTTTGCATCATTTGCTGAATTTGGGGTCAAAAATGCCTTCCCAACATTCAATGAAAACTAAGAAGCATTTGCTTGAAATGTCTAGAAATCACATCAAACACAGTATACAGAACTTTGTATGTCTAGCATGCACACACATAAAACATTTATCTTTGTATTTTCTCCAAATTGTACCATGTATATTTACTCAATTTGCAATGTACACATTACACATTATACACTATTTCGACAAATGTTTGTGGACACCTGACCATAAGATTTTATGTGCTTTTTGACATCACATTCCACACTTAATTTCCCATTTGCTGTTATTATAACATCCACTCTTCTGGGACAAGGTTGCACTAGATTTTGGAGTGTGCTTGTGGAGATTTGTGCTCATTCAGCCACAAGGGCTTTAGTAATGTCAGGTCCTGATGTGGGGTGAAAAGGCCTGGGGTGCAGTCAGCATCCCAATTCATTTCAAAGGTATGGTTAAGATCAGAGCTCTATAGCAGGCCACTCAAGATCTTCCTGGAGATCTTCCTATCTAAATGGTGATTGCATTGTGCACAAGGGCACTGCCATATTGAAGAAGCTTTGAATCTCATAGTTTAAGTAAAATAAATATGTAATACTCGGGCATCCAAAGACATCCTATACAGCAGTGTACCTCCAAATATATGTTAACAGTTTGAGGAAAAACTACATATGGATGGAAGGTCAGTTGCACACCTCTTTTGTCTATATAGAGTATACTATTTTAGTTGTATGTATGTACAACTATGTATGCATACAGAATATAAACAATCATCCATTTAATCCTCATTTGTAAATAATGTTGGCACTGTAGACCACTTCAGAGCATTTTTGTTTGTAAGTTAGAAACTGATACATAAGTAAATGTAATGATTTGAATTGGTATCTATGCAAACCTACAATAAATAAAGGGAAAAGCAAGACTGTAATGTAAATTCTCGATTGCTGAGAAATCAGATATAATAACAATGCCTTTTATCCTCATTACAATACATAAATACATGTCAACTGGAATATCACAAGTGTGATATAGGTGCATGCATTAGATATAACTCCTAATTGAGAGAGCACTTGGCAGTCTTTTATGTAAATACCATATTATATTTCCTTCTTAATCTCTCAAATAAATACACTTTTTTAAAACAAATAGAGCACATTACAGAAAGGTACAACTGTAGCACATTTAATGTATATCTTTCACCTGGAAACATAGATACGGTGCACCATTTAAATGATTTCAAGTACCAAACTGTAAAGGTGTCATCTGAGCAATTGTATTGTTAATTATCCTTTATTCTGAGAGTGTTGAATGAAATCAGGGAAATTGGTAAACTGGGCTTGGTGATTTTAAAGCTTCTGACCTTCTTGAATTTCCAGACCTTGTAGCTACAAATGCTTATAGCTACCCACAATATAACAATTCAACAAACTGCTACATTGGGTTTGGCATTGCTTTTTTTGGAGATTAGTGCTGCCAAAAATTGCCAAACTTTCCTGAGCTCACTTAAAGGAGGTGTGTTTTTTATTACACATCACATTTTAATGAAAATGCATGCCTTGTGTTCTTCCAAACAGACCATGTCAAATACATACTGGGTTTCACTTTTGAGATTTATACACTAATTTCTCCAGAAACAACACTATATAATATCAGTAGCCTACTACAGCTCTAATAGTGATGAGGCCGCAAAATAAGCCTGTGCTGTATTTATGGAAAAATAGATTTGTGCGTGAATACGGCATTGATTTACATTTGGGATTTTTTTTTTATGGTGGCATTAAACCTGATTTACAGCAAAGTATAAATTTCATCTGAATTTTCCTGCACAATGTTTTATGATGTAATGGTACAGATTAGAATTTCAGACCCACATCCATAAACTGCATACTGTTATTTTCAGATTTTATTGTCTCTTGTCCTAGAAAATATGAAGGCTTCTAAGATGCACTAATATGCATGCAATTCACATCGATTTGAGACGAAAAAACGTGGGCCTTTCAAGCTTGAAAATCTGATTTGAAGAAATTGTGCAGAATATGCATTGGGAAAGAAGTCATTAGAAGGACTAGCAATTGCTTTAATTAGGCAATCACACTCTCCATGTCAATAGCCAACTCGTCCATACCTTACATAAAAAGTGAACAGTGATAATCCATAAATGACAAAGTTACACATGTAGAGCAATCCGTGCATGAATAAATAGTCCACTTGTTGCCTTGTGAATGTGTCCAATAGAAGTCTTAGTTTGAAATTAACAACAGACCTCTTTTTTTACTGTCCTGAGAGGTCATTAGGCTGCTTATTAGGTAATTATGAAAATAATTACGTTCGGCTCGTTGGGATGTTTTCCCATCCTCTGAGTCTGCGCCGTGGGAAAGTTCACCCGTAACTGCAAGTGTACCAGCAAAAATCAAATTAGTCAAAGGGATTGCATTAGTATTTATAGCCCGAGGCATCTGTAAAAGTGTGGAGACGAGAAGTTCTGTAGGACTCAGAAGAGAGGGGGAATTATTGCCTAATGACAAAAGACCCGTACCTAAAGCCGACACTCAGAGTAATGAATCGGAGGCATTGATTGCATCTTGAAAGAGATATGAAGAGGAAAGAGGAGGGTGACAAAATGATGCTTAGTAAGCATTAAGCCTTGGTGTGAAACACTGTCAATAGGGTGGTTGTAAAAAAAAAAATAAATGTTTATTGTATATCTTTATCCAACAGGTCAAGCTACTTTAGTCAAAATACTATCTATTTAGATTATTTTAAAGAACTGCTCAATATGGATAGACATTAAAATTAAATTAATGTAGCAATAAAAACAAATCGAAATGCAGGAACATACAAATTATAATCAGGCATGCATTTAATATATACATAAAAGATTGAATAATCACTGCATTACTTCCCATAGCACATTCTCAGAAGTGTTTTCTTTATGTGATGTACCTTTATCTGGTTACTTTTATTATTTATGAAGGTCTATTGTTTTTCCTTAGAAATGTTTGTATAGACAAGTGTACCTTTAGGATGTAATGCACGTAATCGGACCGTTTGTATATATTAGGGGAGTAACGGTACACAAAATTCCCGGTTCGCTGCGTACCTCGGTTTTTAAATCACGGTTCCGTTAAATTTCCTTACAGTTAGGGGGAAGAAATGCAAAACATAAAATTGCTTGTAATTTTTTATTAACACAGTTTATTATTATTAACAATTGTGATCGTCAACATTTGAAGAGTTTACATTTTTGAAACAATTTCAAATTAAATATTATATTTCAAAAAGATTTTTGTTCACATTTAATACAAAAAGAATGAATCAAATGAATGCAATAACCCTTTTTAATTATATTGATTAAATTGAGTAATACATTTAATTGATTAAATAAAATTTAATAAATGGAAAAAAGTGTAATTAAATAGTTTACATTCGTTAGACCCCATTTGGGTAATAGAGTAATAATTAGGTAATAATAATTTGTGTGTGTGTGTGTGTGTGTGTGTGTGTGTGTGTGTGTGTGTGTGTGTGTGTTTTTTACTATTAAACATTTAATATTCTAAAGATATATTCCAAAATCTTGAATTTTTAATCCTTAAAGTATAAGGTAGAGAGTAGACAAACTTGCGGTCTGCCACTGTATACGTTCCTGAGGAAATTCAGATTTCCACACGTAAAAAGGTTTGCATTTGGATCACATGTGTACTGAACCGAAAGCCCTGTACAAATACATTTCGGTACGCATACATGTACCGTTACACCCCTAGTATATATGTTTTTTGAACACCTTTTTGAGACATATCGACTTCACATTTTCTGAGTGTGGAATATAGCACACTGATCCTGCATATTTTGCATCATGTCCTTTGTTTAAAGACAGAGCAAAACATCAGAAACAAATAACTGACACCTCTCAATAGCCAATTTACTCTGTATTGATTTTGTTTCCAACATGGTATTGACTCTTTGTTGAACATAGGAGCATCATTTAATTCCTCTGATTCGGATCGAATTTTAAATAATCGTAAGGACATTTTTCAGCTCTTAAAGCTTTAAAAACATGGACAAGAGTTACTAAAACCTCAAACATAGCAGTGTTGTATTAGATCCTGTGGTGTAAATTATTCAATAGTATCCAGGCATTATGTAATAACAAATATAGACATACTTGAGATAAATTGTCTACTATTTCACATAGGAAAACCGAAACAATTCATTGCAAATTTTGCACTAAATTACCACCTTGAGTTTTAGGGGCCTACAATGGTTGTGTTTCTGTGGTAATGAATTGTGGTAAAGAATCGTAATGTGTAATGAATTCCATTGAGCAGTGTATGGAGTATAACTTGTATTCCACATTTTAAAGTACGATAGCTGATGAAAACAATCAGCATACTAACATATGATATTGTTGGACATTAATGGTTTATGAACATTTCTTTTATTTATTTATTTTTTTGCTAGGTTCCTATTATTGGTTATAATATATCTAGGTCCCGGATGCTGCCACACGTGGGCGCACTATGAGCCAGTCAGCGATTTCACAGTTTCAATGATATAGCAAAACCCATTAAGATAATTGGCTCCTAAGCTGTGTTTGGTAAAACTGGTAAAAAAATGGAGAGGGAGGGTAATCTGTAATTATAAATTACACTGATGTTTATGCATCACTGCTCATGAAAAGGTTGAGTTTTTACAGGTCAGTGATGTATAAGATGGAGAACTGCCTTAAATAACAACAGGGTTTTAAGATTATGGATTTAGGAAATCAATCATTTATTTCAATTCGCTTGTGCAGCCCACAAAATGATGCAAACGAGATTGTTTTTGAATTTTTTGCATGAAATGTATTTGTTAGATTGATTGATTAGGGTTGTGGAAATGTTTAGCGGCCAGGACACACATTGCAAACATTCTCAAATACTTATGCTCATATTATTATTGTAATTTGTTAAATAATTATAACCTTGAAGAATAATTGTAGGGTACAAAGGAACACTGTAAAAGCTTTAATGTCGCCCTCTACTCTGTGCGCATTTGCAGCCTGTGCGCCACGAAACCCAAGCACTGTTTGCGCATTTGTGCAATGTTGACCGAGTCTCTTTTGTGCGTATTATACGAGGCTAAATCACACCATTTACAAGCAGAAACACGCCGTCCAAATAACACCCTGCGCTCGAGCTAATGTGCTACTTCAGCGCTACTCTAAATAACAATGAGCCCTACAAACCGTGTAACATCACACACACTCAACAGCACACACACTGGCATGTTAATCTGCATGCATACACGTTTAGCTGTTTCCCACCCCTGCAGTACTCCATAACACTGCACTGTGTGGGGCTTGCTGAGCTGTTAGATGGTGGGAATCACCAAATACCAAGTCGTGCAATCAAAAGGCTTGTTTTTTTATTCCCCCAAAACACATTTTAAACCCAAAGCTGAATCATGGGAATTGTTTTAAATTTAGGATCAGTTTCCCAAAATTGCGTCGTAACATGAATTATTTGGAGAGCACCATTACCCTATTCAGAGATTTTATTTTTCTGCTTTGCATCTTTTATTTAGGAAGTGATTCGTGCATTACGCACAGCGCAATGACACTTTATTTGTATCACTTCACTGATTAAAGTGCGAGCTTACACACGGTTCTGATGTGCTGTAATGCCAGAAAATGGTGCAATGATTACTGATGACTCTGTCTGAATAAACACCAACGTATGATTTAAAAAAAAAAAAAGATTTTTTTTCTTCTGAATTTTCATCCCCACATAACATTTTTATGACGCATTTCAGAATTTGTATTATTTGTATTTAAATTAGGATTTGGGGAAAATAAATACTGTGTGTAGTATAGTGTTATACACGTCTGCTGTCGCTCCCAGTCGCTCGTTTGTTCTTTGTTTTTTTGTTTTTTGTTTTTTTTTTTGTTTTTTTTTTTAGTTTTTTAACGTATTGCTATTAATGCAATGACAAATCCCGTCGCTCAGTCCCATTGGCAATATTGCGCCATTGCGTATCTGTAAGTATTAAAATGCAGATGTTTTTAGGTTTTGTTTTTTACATGGGCTCCGGAGACATATTTTCTTCTTTTTTTTTTTTTTTTTTTTAAGATTAATTAAAAAAATTAACAAGCAGTATTGAATGGATGGATGGATGGATGGATGGATGGATGGATGGATGGATGGATGGATGGAGAGACTACAGACAGAAGGATAGATAGACATGATGATGATGATGATGATGATGATAAAACTATTATTATTATTTTTTAAAATATTAGTAGTAGTAGTAGTAGTAGTAGTAGTTGTAGTAGTGGTAGTAGTGGTGGTTGGTGGTCGTATTCTGTGAGTGTTTATGTTCTATAATGTTTTATATTTGTGTGGTGTTCAAATCTCTGTAGTTGGGTGTTTAACAGGTGTTTCTGTCTCTGTAATGGAGAAAGTCATCGTTAAGATGTTCAAGATATGACAGATTCCATGTTTATTTCAAAATCTTAGACAGGATTTTTTTTGTCATGTTTTTTCTATGTAGTTACCATGAGCACCATGCTGCTTCTGGGCGCGTTTAGGGGGCGCAGGCAGCATAGATTTTGTGTTTGGGCCTCGCGGTGATCCTACAGGAGAGACTGTTAAAAATGAGCTGGATCATACTGTTTGACAGAAAGCTGCAGGTTGATAGAGTGGATCCTTCGGGGGGTGAGGATGGTGAATTCAGGGGGAAAGGAGCCTGAGATCCTGCCTTCTGCTGGGTACAGCCTTGGGGAATCACAGTGTCGAGCATGGAAAATCCCATTAGGGATCACATTTAAATGAAAAGTCATTTTTAACGCGAGTATATACACATGACGTGGGTATTTTCCTCTCGGCTCGAGAGAAAGAGATTTTTTTTTTTTGGCGAAGGATAACTCGTTTTTGTGTGTATTTCAATTTGACTTGATAAATCCGAGTGAGTCTAAAAACAAGTGGCAGATTAACACAATTAAAAAGGCGCTAATAATGCCTTTAATGCGTCACACCGTTTTTCCAGCATTCCCCCTCCAACATTTTTTATAAAAACAGTTATAAAAACTGAAAAAGGATGCGTTTATATTTATAAATCTAAACGGTTAGTGTGAAAGGATAGAGATGTGAACGGGAAGGTCACCTGATAATTGGTAAAGTAGAGCAAAATTGAGCAAAAATATCATGTAGGAAAATGCAATTGTGGAGAGTGAATGATCCCTAAGTGTGTGATCCCTGTATTCCCTCAGTACAAGAAAGTGTCATGATTGTTATATGTTTTAAGATCAATATTATCTTCACCACGGATGTCTAGTCTGGGTTCAGCATCCACCCCAGATATCAGACCCTTCAAAGTATTTTCTTATATATATATATACCCTGTACTCCCTCAGTACAAGAAAGTGTCATGATTGTTATATGTTTTAAGATCAATATTATCTTCACCACGGATGTCTAGTCTGGGTTCAGCATCCACCCCAGATATCAGACCCTTCAAAGT
>MU545793.1:2439262-2475409 GCA_024362625.1 Silurus asotus
GCCGCCGCCGCCGCCGCAGCCGCCGCCAGCACGGCGTCCATGATCAAGTCAGAGCCCTCGAGTCGACCCTCGTTCAGCATAGAGAACATCATCGGGGTGTCCAGCAGCAGCGCTACCGGAGGCGCACAGACTCTGTTGAGGCCGCCGGTCACGGTGCAGTCCGCCCTGCTGAGCGCGCACTCCCTCTCGTCGTTAACGCGGAGCTCCGCGATCCTCAGCGTGCCACCGACAAACCTCATCTCGGGACAGTTCTTACCGGCGGCGTCCACGGCAGCGGTGTCCAAATGGCCTTCTCAGTGACAAAACTGCTTTTCTAATATTTAAAAGAAGAGATGGAAAAGACTGAACAGCACGAACTAAACAGCACTGGGCGACTCGTCCAACTCACTGTAGCCATGTAAAGAATAAAATTAACAAGAAATTATACAAAACGGAGGAATGCTTTCAGCACAGGTAATATTTGTAAATATTTGTATGGAGAAAAAAATGTACGACTTTTGTGTTCTTTCGTTTTGCTGTTCGAACTTTGACATTTTGTAACTGAAAGTGTTTTCATTTCCGTCATATATTTTCTCATTCGGATTCACACACTTATTAGGATCATATTTGTTTTGTTTGTTTGTTTGTTTTGATTTATTTTTTATTATGAAACACAAAATGTTCTTGTTCGAAAGCTGGACAAGTAGTCTGTTTATACAAAAAAATAAATATATGTATTCTATGTAGCTATATTGTGTTGTAAATTGGATACATTTGTTAATAAATATTCCAATAAAACGAAATCTATATTCTTAAATGCTTAATTATTTGAATTGAATCAGTGAATCATTTCATCAAACATTGTACTCGAATTTATTGTATTTCATTGTAATTTTGTAAAAAAATATATATATATATATATATATATATATATATATAATATATATAATCACTCGGCTATAATTGATTCAAATGGTTTATTAAATATAACCAAAACGAAAAATACATTTCCAAAATTTAACGTAACCTATAATAAAATATAATAGTTATAGTTATTATTATTATTATTTCTAGTTATTTTTTGGGTCAAATAAATTTTTTTAATAAAAATACATTCTTGCAATGCTTGAAAATAAATTCGAATATAAACTAAAGGTAGAATTTAGTATTAAAAATATTCAGATTTTTATATAATATTATGTAGTGTTTGTGTGTATATATATATTAATTCTACTATTACCAAGCATAACGTGTAATATTCAAAACACAGTAGATAATTATTGTGGAAATAGTTACACAATAATAACACAATTTTTACATTTTTTTGTAAGTTTCTTAAAGGCTCAAAATAAGATATTGTCTAAATATAACTGAATCTGGTGTAATAAAATGTTCAAGCAGTTGATCAGAGGAACTTGGGGGATTTACAGCAGCGATGTGAAATGTGCAAGTTGCTTTTCTAAAAGCGGCTCTGCGCTTCACAGTTGTGTTTCAGGCTAATCAGCGCTACACAAACAGCAAATGGTGCTCGGTGTACAGGGGTTAAGGGGCTATATTTAACTGATACTCATGGGAAAAGAGAAAGGACTTGCGCCTTGAATTCACTTTCGAGCAAAAGTAGCTGGTGAGAGTGACACCGGATAACACCAGAGCTCATTACTGCACTGACGAGACATATATTTAATGCGCATTTCTGCCATGCCTGGACTTCAGTCTCACTGATTTACAATAAAGCATAAGCTTGATGCTTCAATTCTTTATTATAAAATACGATACAGACGTCAAAAATGGAGAAAAAATGGAAAAAGTAAAAAAAATAAAATAAATGTTTTTCTTTCCCCAATGAAAAGTTGTTTCTCAGCGTTTTGAACAGAAATATATATAAATATTTTGAATTTTTTTTTTAAGCTAGCTATATTTATTGCTTCCTAAAAGTAATGAATATCAACCAAACCTATTAATAAAATATAATTGACTATTAAAAAAGCCGGCGTATAATAAACAGGCTTTATAAATACAGAATGTGCAAAACAAGAAACACAAAAAAAACAGTCCTTATTTGTGTATTTGTGTGCTTTATAGAAATATAGAAATATTTGAACAATATTATCAAAAACATTTTTAACCATCAATTTTATCATTTGCTTACTAGCATTAATGCTTACACATGAGCTCTCAGATACTGTATTGGAGCGGCAAGGCCATACAGTACACCACTAGGTGGAGCTTACACACACACACACACACACACACACACACACCGTCAAGATGCTGGAGAGCAATTCACACAAGAGTAGTATTTTGGAAATCAGTGCTTCCCAGCGTTAAGTGCAGTATAATAAACCGATTTCCTGTGTGTTTCCTGAAAGCATTTAGTATAAAGGGTGTGTTTAGTATCTGCCTCCTACACCTACTACTGAAGAGAGCAGTATTCAACAGCCTGCTATTAGCAGCCTCCACCTGTGCATAGACTTTATGTTACTAAACCACCCAGATATACGATTATAGTCAAAATAATACACTCGATTATAGGATTCAAAAATGTCCTGATTTTTACATTGTGTAATCTGTTACAACCTGAACCTATTGCCTGTATTTATTTACTCTGATCTGTAGGTGCAGCGAAAGAATAAGAAACTAGACAAGCATTGTTCATGTAGCCAATTATTTTTAAAGCGCATTGGCAAAGGTGCAAATGTAATAAAATTATTTTTTATGCTTTTACAATTTCTTTGATCTAATCATCGATATAAATCGTTTTTTCCCCATTTGGGTTTAATGTTTTTGGATATTCTTTTTTTTTTTTTTTTGCCATCTAATAAAATATGAATAAATAAAATCAATAAATAGACACAACATTTGATAATAATAAATAATCATGATACATATTATACATTTATTATTACTATTACTATTATATATAATTTTTCTCCATTTGGGTTTAATGTTTTTGGATATTCTTTTTTTTTTTTTTTGCCATCTAATAAAATATGAATAAATAAAATCAATAAATAGACACAACATTTGATAATAATAAATAATCATGATACATATTATACATTTATTATTACTATTACTATTATATATAATACACTTTTTTATATTTTTTGATTATTAATTTATTATAAATATTATGAATATATATTAGGTTTTTTTAAATAGTGAAAAAATAAAGTGTTTTTATATATTGTGTAATTGAAAGTGCATAAAAATGTGTCACTATTTTTCCCATAAAAAATGCTTGCAGGTGTCATGTGACTTGTTATTTTCTCAGCACTACTCTGACAGGAAAACTGAGATTACTTCAATAAACATAAACCAAGTTAAAGCTGTGAAGCGATATGTGCAAAATGCAATGTTCATATTAAATATCAAGCGAAGGACAGAAACTATTTGGAGAAGGTGAGGATGTGAACTTTCCAGACAGGCTGCCAAAGAGGCAAGTGGCAGTGTGTGTGTGTGTGTGTGTGTGTGTGTGTGTGTGTGTGTGTGTGTGTGTGTGTGTGTGTGTGTGTGTGTGGTCACTTATTGTTCAACGTCCAGGGAAACTGTAAATTGTTTATATAAGCAAAATAGAATGCATTTTATATTAAACATAGTCTACGTATAAAGACTATGTTAAAGTGATTTTAATAGTTTTGTTTGTTTGTGTGTGTGTGTGAGAGAGAGAGAGAGAGAGAGAGAGAGAGAGAGAGAGAGAGAGAGAGAGAGAGTCACTTATTGTTCAACGTCCAGGGAAACTGTAAATTGTTTATATAAGCAAAATAGAATGCATTTTATATTAAAAACAGTCTACGTATAAAGACTATGTTAAAGTGATTTTAATAGTTTTGTTTGTTTGTGTAAGAGAGAGAGAGAGAGAGAGAGAGAGAGAGAGAGAGAGAGAGAGAGAGAGAGAGAGAGAGAGAGAAAAGAAAGTGTGTGGCCATTTTCTTTACCCTTAATATCCTGCTGAGCCTCAAGGCAAGTGCTGTTCTGGTCAATCAGTGGTCACTTTCAGAGGAACATGACCTTTGCTGCTTCACCTGCTCTCCTGGTACAGGCATTTCCACAACTGTCTCAGGCTCAGGAGTGATCAGACCTCCCATTATGCCTAGTTTTTGTATATCCTGGACACATTTTTTAGGAGATAATTAACATCCAACTTTTCCATAAGTTCTTCCAAATTACCATTGCATTAGCTTTGCAATACACATAAACATAATGACACAACAATACAAAGAAAATGTTTTAATATTAAAAATGACTGCTTAAATGTATATACTATATCTCTTACAAAACAATTACATACTAAGTGCATATTTTGCTTTTGATTTACAATATTTTAGGGATTGTATAGTCTTCACAAATCAATTACAACAAACAAACTGAAAAGATTCTTCTATAAGGACAAAATGGTTTGTAGCTCTGGAAATTGAGACCAGTGCTCATTATAAGGAGAGAGGTAAGTCAGGACAACAGCAATCTCCTGGAGCGAATCATCAACAGTAAATGTGGATACAGCTGTTCCTGAATATTTAACAGGCACAGAGGTGAAGCAATAAATGACAAAGTAAAGCTGGCACACAGGAGCATTAATAACTAATGCAGGAGACGGTAACTAATAGGCTGTTCATTGTAATGAAAATGTCATTGCAAATCAGCAGTCGTCCAAGGTTATTATTTATAAATGTTTCACCACAAAGAAGCCGTGTCTTATCCTGCGTTTGCAGAAAGAAAAAAAAAAACAAGGCATTGCCACTAAGCCATCAGCCCTGAGGAAGCTAAAAATATATATCAGCAAACTAAAAAAAAGTAATTAGTAGAAACACATTTATTTTTAAAATACTTTTGAAAATGGTGACATATTGCAGAGGACAGATACAAGCCCATAACTCAGTACAATAACACATTAGTCAGGGTGCTTCTTACTACTGTAGTGTTGAGTTCTTCAGACTGATTGGCCAAAAGACGTTGATTAATGTTCTACAGCAGCTGCTCTACTAATGGTCGTGTTTTAATAGTATATCTTATTATTTCTATTGTAAGGACTTTTAAAAGGCTTGAAATATTATTAATAATATTAATAATAATAATAATCATAATAATCATAATAATAACAATAAGACACTGTGCATACATGCATTTTTTTTTTGTTTTTTTTTTAAACAACAAAAAGATATCACTTTCCATAAGATGAATTGCAAGTGTCAGCCCTCTGAAACAGTACATTTTCCTTCATAGGAAAGTCTTGAGGATAAAGAGGATTCATAGTGACATGACAAGCTGCATGCTTTTTGACTCATTAACTTTAAAATAAAGAAAAAGAAGACAATTTACAGCTGCTCTAACAGGATCACAGGGACTTACTTGTTATCTGGACTTTCCACATCATTAAATGTACAGTGTGTTATTCTTTGATAATAAAAAAAAAAAAAAATATATATATATATACACACACACACACACACACACACACACACACACACACACACACACACACACACACACACACACACATAATCATCATCATCATCATCATCATCATCATCATCATCATCATCATCATCATCATCATCATCATCATCATCATCATCATCATCATCATCATCATCATCATCATCATCATCATCATCATCATCATCATCATCATCATCATCATCATCATCATCATCATCATCATCATCATCATCATCATCATCATCATCATCATCATCATCATCATCATCATCATCATCATCATCATCATCATCATCATCATCATCATCATCATCATCATCATCATCATCATCATCATCATCATCATCATCATCATCATCATCATCATCATCATCATCATCATCATCATCATCATCATCATCATCATCATCATCATCATCATCATCATCATCATCATCATCATCATCATCATCATCATCATCATCATCATCATCATCATCATCATCATCATCATCATCATCATCATCATCATCATCATCATCATCATCATCATCATCATCATCATCATCATCATCATCATCATCATCATCATCATCATCATCATCATCATCATCATCATCATCATCATCATCATCATCATCATCATCATCATCATCATCATCATCATCATCATCATCATCATCATCATCATCATCATCATCATCATCATCATCATCATCATCATCATCATCATCATCATCATCATCATCATCATCATCATCATCATCATCATCATCATCATCATCATCATCATCATCATCATCATCATCATCATCATCATCATCATCATCATCATCATCATCATCATCATCATCATCATCATCATCATCATCATCATCATCATCATCATCATCATCATCATCATCATCATCATCATCATCATCATCATCATCATCATCATCATCATCATCATCATCATCATCATCATCATCATCATCATCATCATCATCATCATCATCATCATCATCATCATCATCATCATCATCATCATCATCATCATCGTCATGATCACTATCATTAGCATTTTTTTCCAGCATCAACATCATCATCATCATCATTATCATCATAATGACCATCTTAATGATGATGATGATGATGATGATGATTAAGATGGTAATGATGATGGTGATGATGATGATGATGATGGAGATAAAGCTGGTAATGATGATGATGATGATGATAACAGAACATACAAATACCAATAATAATAGTAATACTATTAATACTACTGCTGCAAATACTACTATTACTATTACTACTACTACTACTACTACTAATAATAATAATAATAATAATAATAATAATAATAATAATAATAATAATAATAATAATAATAAATAAACCCACATACACAACATTAGACCTGTGTAAGTGTGAAATCAGTGAGTGATCACTGATTTCGAAACTGGCAGACTATTGCGTCATCAGTATGCGCCACTCAAGAAAGCGACCGCCTTTCTGATTCTCAAACCATCTGGGTTATTATCGTTTGCGTTAGAGATGAGATGTAGGTTAGTGTTACCTGAGCGGCTCGCTGTGATGACGCATTGTTTCAGGAAGTGCTGGCTGCAGTGTTGAGGGAATCTTGCTTGGTTTCAACACGGGTTTAGTTCATGCTTCATGGTTTGAAATTTAGCATTATTAAGGCTGCCAGACATGGAGACCTGGGGCCTTGTGTCACTGTGTGTTCTGCTCGTACTAACGGGGAAATGGGCCGTGTCTCTGAACTCTTATTCAGGTTAGTAACCCGTCCAAGGGAGTGGAAATTAAATGTTACAGATTTTCAGGGAGAAAAAAAAAACGACGAGTCTTAGTTGTTGTTGTTTTTGTTGTTGATAAAAAATATATATATACAGGTGCTGGCAAACCACCGATGTTTGGGGATTATGAAGCGCAGAGGCACTGGCAGGAAGTGACGTACAATCTTCCAGTTCATGAATGGTTGGTTCATTCATTCATTCATTCATACATACATGCATACATACATAAACATGTTAGTAAGGACCGAACAAACCACAACAGGGCGTAGGGTTGCCAGAAAATAAAAATATCAGCATTCATGCTTTCCCACTAACACCATTTCCTGAAGTGTTGATTGTGTATTTTTTAATGACTAAGCCATCTTAATTGTTATCTGTTTATAGTTATATTTAGTGTTATGGTACGTCTAAAAATCATCAGCCTACAGAACCATGAAATAATTTAGCAACTTACCTGTAATTCTTGGCAGTGTCACCAATGGCTCACTCATTATGGGTAAACCTATAAGGAACTAAAAGTCACTAAACTTATACATAATAACTTGATAACCTCTTTATCTCTGTAAAGTTGCTTTGTAACAGTGTATATTGTTAAAAGTGCCATTCGAATAACATTTAAATTTATTGGATTATATTAAGTTTGTTCCAATGTTGCGACATTATAGCAGCTATAAACTATCACAGTTTTACCTGCCGCTTTCTTTTCCCGATTTCTTAACTTCATTAAATTGTTTAAAAAGCACTTTGGAACACTGGGCATGAGGTGGACGAGTCCGTTGCAGCACACAACATGCATACATTGGCACACACTTTCGCTGGTTCTGTCCATGATGCTGAAAGGGTGGAAGAAAACGAGAGAACCCACATGAAAATTAATCCTAGAAAACGCCAAACACACAGAGATTAACCCAAGTTTATTTCTTACACAGCACTGACACTGGAGACTCCTTCCCTACATGTTAGATAAACATTCTTATAGAAACCTGCACAATAACAATGAACATACTTTTTTTTGAAAAAAAAAAAAATCATATTTGATTTTTTTTCCTTCAAGTTTTTAGAGTATCAGTTATTAGAGTTTGAGCAAATGTCTGACTGTAAATGAATTATTATAATAGAAAGGAATAATAGAAGTGTATGAAAATATTGATTTGAACTAGTGGCAGCTGGCAGTACAGTTACAGAGTATTAATCACCATCTTCTGACCAATCAGGTTTCAGAATTCAGTAGAATTTGGTCTAATAAGGATAAGGACAGCTCTGCTTCACTGTTTCCTGATACAACAATATTGTTTCTGCACTCTTAAAGGTACTTCAACACGACAAACAATGACCTGAACTACTGGGGCCTGGATTATCCTCCACTAACAGCATACCACAGTCTCTTATGTGCCCATGTGTAAGTGTCATACTTGAGCTGAACATTCTGTGGCCAACTTAAGACTTCATGAAAATCTATAGAGATTTGAGGAATGGCTTTTTTGAGGCCTTTAACAAGTCGTAAGAATAAAAAAAACATGGGGTCTTATATTACTTTGAACTATATAAACTTTTCACACTAGTAAAGATTCATGTTGTAAGACCCGGTTGCCATAAACACCAGCATGAACTCCAACACTGATTTGTCTATGAATGTCTATGATTTTGTTTGTGTGCAGCGCAAATCTGATTAATCCTGCGTGGGTGGAGTTGCAAACCTCCAGAGGTTATGAGAGCACCTCTCATAAATTATTCATGAGGGCTACAGGTGAGCAAAGCTCTTCACATGCATTATATAATTTGTGCATCAAAAAAAAAAAATTGTGGCCATTCGGGTGTCTACAAGTCATAAAACCGTGATCAGTATGAACATAGTAAGAGTCATAATAATTAATATTGTCATTGTAACTAAATTAATTTGTATTCAATTTCCCATCCTGTTACACACATTTCAAGAAATTTGGTGTCTAGTGTTAAACTTCATGAACATTAGCTGCTTGCATGGACAAGAAGCAGCAGTTTGGGGAAATATAATAATGATGCCAATGATTGTCTTTTTTTAAACTTAATAATGAACAACATATATTTAATATACCTTTATATACACCGATCAGGCATAACATAATGACCGGTGAGTGAATAACACTAATTATGTTTGGGTGGATATTTGCGGCATTTAGCAGATATATTAGGCAGCAACATTTTGTTCTCAAATTTGATCTGTTAGAAGCAGGACAAATTACTGGAGTTTGACGAGGGCCAAATTGTGACGGCAAGACGGGGGATGTTACTGGTCAAGGGATGTTACTGGTCTGCAATGGTCAGTATCTATCAAAAGTGGTCCAAGGAAGGAACAGTGGTGAAGCGGCGACAGGGTCACGAGCGGCCGAAGCTCATTTATGCACGTGTGAAGCGAAGGCTGACCCGTGTGGGTCCGATCCAACTGACGTGCTCCTGTAGCTCAAACTGCTAAAGAAGTTCATGCTGTTAATGCTCGATGGGTCAGGACTGTTTTGGCAGAAAAAGGGGAACCAACACAATATTAGGCAGGTGGTCATAAAGTTATGCCTGATCGGTATTTGTATATATTTAATAAAACATCCCAGAAATCAGTTAGTTCCTTTTTTTTTTTTTTTTAATGTTGCTGTAATATTCCTTTCTCTATTTCCCAGTTCTCCTTTCAGATATATTAATATACATTCCAGCAGTCCTTCTGTACTGCTTCTACCTCAGTGATGGATCCTATAAAAAGAAGGTAACTTGGTTGTCTGGCTTTGAATTAAATTTATCATTTAAATCAATTTAGTAAATATTGTATTTTTTTTGCATTTCTTTCCTTTTCAAGGCTGCCATGGCTTTGTGCATCTTGCTTTATCCAGGACTCATCCTAATCGACAATGGCCATTTTCAGTATCCTTTAACGTGAATTCTCTGCCATTTTTTTTGTCCTTTTGCATTCATGAAAGGAATTATTACAGCAACAGTTTGCAGAAAGCCCTAACCCCCTGGTCAGATATAACGGTGTGAGTCTGGGCTTGACATTGCTGGGAGTAGTGGGACTCGGTTTGGGTCGAGACCTGCTTGGATCTATGGCCTTTACTTTGTCTCTCAACTACAAACAGATGGAGCTGTACCATTCATTGCCTTTCTTCTTCTACCTCCTAGGCAGGTGTATTAAACAGGGAATTCTGGGCAAAGGGTAAGTAACATTTTAAGGTCCTTTATGGACTTCTCCACTTAATTTGGATCACAGCAGGGTTTAAATATGGAGACTGAGGTTTTGAAACAAAGATTTTAGCATTTTTTCAATCATACTTCCATTTTTTTTGGAATTATGTTTGTCTAATCAAATTATTGAAAGCACCATGGTCACATCAGAATCACCTGGCAGAGGTAACCAAGTTTAAGACTGAAATATTTGGGGGGGCATATGAGAATTCATGAAGCCACCGATCTTTAAGCGTAACTGAACCAAAAGCGCACATACACCACGCCCAAAACATCACAGATCCTTCTTCATACTTATAATTATATATATTATATTAATTAATCACAATTAACAAATACCAAACAAGCAATATTTCAGTTATACTGAAGTTTGGTGTAGCTTTAATTTGGATATACAGTGGTGTGAAAAAGTGTTTGCCCCCTATATGATCTCTTGTTTTTATGCATGTTTCACACTTTATTATTTCAGATGATCAAACTATTTTAAGTATTAGTAAAAGATAACACAACATTAAGTTTTTATTGCCACACCCAGGCCTGATTACTGCCTTCCAACACTTTTTCACACCACTGGACGTGATCACAATGGTGCAATATTTCATTTAACCACACAACTGTGTGTGTGTTCTGTGAGTAAATAGTTCTATAACAAGAAATTAATATTGTATACAGTACTAAATGGCTAGCTCACATTAAAAGGGAGGAACGGCATGTTTTTTATGAAATGTATTGGTGTAATAAGTAAGATATTGTGCATTAAAATGTAGTTAAGTAAACAATTCCCCCAAATAAAAGTACCAGGATGAACTTTGATACAGTATTGAGGTAATATACTGTGCCCATGTCCACCACTGCACATCCAGAAATTAGTATTAGATTTGGATTTAGGACCAGATAAGTGTCTCTCAATAGACCCTAATAGACCCCAACAGAATCCAAGACTAAAATAACAGTCCTTAGACAGCATTCCTAGGTTCATCTTGTCACTACCATGACTTACGCTCATGCTCCTTTACATTTGTTGATATAGTAACAGTGCCCTTAAGGCATTTGGTAGCATTTGCAATGTTGGGTTAGATTACTTGGAAAAATATGTCCAGATGACCCTCTAGTCATTCTCTGTTCTCCCTGATATGCCTGTGTGTGCAGCTTTACCACTACAGCTGAGAAGAGTCAGCAGCTATAGACACACCAACAGCAAACTGAAACCCTGATATGCTTAAGGAGTGGTTTCTTTCTGTTAAACCACGTTATGCGTAAGGATTAAAACATGATGGGGTTTAGCAGATTTCGTTTTTTGGAAAGCAGTTAATGAAGAGCTAGTTGAAGCATCATTACTGTTATGATACACTTCAACTGCAACAATTTTCCAATAATAACCTTTTCCAAAGTGTTCAATTCCTCTTAACACATTTACCAAAGCTATTATTTTGTCAAACAATGACTTATCAAACTGTTTATAATTGAATGTCGTGGGATGTCTGCAAAACAAGTCAATTTTGGTTATCCCTCACGATACAGAAAACTGGGGCTTATGTTATCAGGGATCTGCAAATCCTCTGGTAGAAAACGTGAAGAAAAAGCTTTATTCATTATTTGTGCAATTCTCTGGTACTCACAGGGAATAAACTTTACTGTATCAACAAAAACATATCTTTTTATAGGACTGACTCATAATCTGATCTTATAAACAATATAAGAATGATTTGTTATGTAGATACAGCTGGCTTTCTTTCCAGTCATCTTTGAGAATTTTTTCTCATTTCCATACCATTTTTTGTATACCTGGGACATTAAAAGTCTGAGTTCAGTGGTGTTAGTAGTTTTAAATTGTGTTAGCTACTACTATTGAACTGTTTATTATTCTGTTTTTATTTTCTTCAGTTTTTTTTCCCCCTCTCTTACAGTCTGTTTCTGTTGGTGAAGATCTCATTGACCGTGCTGGTGACTTTTGCTCTCTGCTGGTTACCTTTCCTGTCAGACCCTCAGCAGATCTTGCAGGTTCTGCATCGCTTGTTCCCAGTTGACCGCGGTTTATTCGAGGTACGTCCTCGAACTCAAAAGGTTCACGCTTTCACTGAAGCCCACTCGCGTTTACACTGACAAAACAATTTCAGAGCATGGACAGTATTCATTGCATTGAATTCATAGAATTCATTCTTCAGCAAACCTGTGCCATGTAGAATTATTTAATTCATGGAGATTCTTCACAATGAAAAATAATTTGAGTAGATAAAAGGATTTCAAATGTTATCAGTTACACATCATTTTCAGCTTCTGCTTATTTATTCTATAAGTATGTGCAGGACGTAGTGTGTGGATAGAAGCCGTATTTAATGCAGTGCCACATCGCCACGATTTGACGCTTTTCTGTTGCATTGCGTTGACTTCAAATGTGAGGTCACACAGGAAATGCCCTTGAGATGCGAATCTTATCCATTTACGTAGAATGTTTTTCGCATTTAAAATCTAGCACACTGGTGTGTGATCCTGTAGTGTTATTTTATTTGGATTCAATATTATATCAAGTAATATGGGGTGTCATAAAATTTAGGGTTCCAATTTATCCCAAAGATGTTCAATAGGGTGGAGGTCAGAGCTTGTTAGCAGGCCACTCAAGACCCAACCCATTTTAATCCAAGCCATGTAGGGTTTGTATTCATGCTGGAACAGATTTGGGTTTACTAGTTCAAGTGAAAGGAAAATTTACTGCTATTGCACCCAAAGACACCATATATACTAAATTGCCTCTCAATTTGTGGTAGCAGTTTGGGGAATAATCACTTTGGGGTGTCCCAGTACTTTTGTAGATATGATGTAAATTAGATTATCAAACGAATTATTTTGTATGATAATGACGAAGACAACACAACAATTAGATTTGGTCTAAAAGAGACAGTATGGGTCAGTATGTCTGGATTAGCACATTCTGCCTTTTTGAACTAGGAGGGTAAGACACTGAATAAAGTATACTGAAGATCTTCCATAAGTAAGCATCATTTAGGTCACATTTAGGGTTTTTTGTTTTTTTTTATTTTTTATTAACCATTTAGATTTTTCCGGAGTTTCTGCACAGTAACAGACGTGCATGAATTTTTGCATATATTATTTGTGCACATAAAAAGCATTTGTTTATTCTTTATATATATATATAATTATTATTTTTATTTATTTATTCAAACCAATAAATGCTTATGAAGTGACCAGAACCCTTAAGATAGCTACCTTATATGAAAATCCATTTGATGCTCACATTTGATGCTCACAGTGCCTAGAGAAGTTCCAGCTAGACACTTTTCTCTTTTTATCCTGCTGAAAATCAGCACTTCTTGGATTATTTTTGCTTTAGATTATAGGGTTAAATTTGCAATATGACTAAAACCCTTAAAGGGGTCACAATGAAAATAGATACCTCACCTCAACCAATCAAAATAAGTCTCAAATATGTTTTACATCATCCTGATTATGTAAACCAATCTTTATAATAAAAAAAATATGCCTCAGATTTTTCAGTACCTACTTTATTCTTGTCAGTGTCACAGTGGATTCAGGGCCCCAGAATCACTTCAAGTCAAGTTTATTTCTGTAGCACTTTCCACAACAGACATTGTCTCAAAGCAGCTTTAAAAAATTCAGTTAAGGTAAATGATGTGTATTTATCACTGATGAGCAGCCATGGCGACTGTCTCAAGGAAAAACTCCCTTAGATGTTGTGAGGAAGAAACCTTGAGAGGAACCAGAATCAAAGGGGGAACCCATCCTCATTTGGGTGACATCAAGAGTTTGATTATAGTCTTTAAACAATACACAACACTGGAGAGTGAGAACTAATGTCATGAGGACTGGAATGTGTGATTATGAGTCCTTTCTAAAGTATTATACAGTCATTTGAGATTATGGAACCAGGAGCTACTGAGAAACTCATAACATTTGTGATCATCATAGATCCAACACCATCACTGGTTGTATAATGGAAATGCCAACCATTATGCACACACACAGAGAATCAAAAACAAATTCACACTCAGGGCAATTTAAAATCACCAGTTCTACTACCAGTTTTGTTTTCGGAGCTGGAGAACCCAGAGGAAACCCATATGGACACAGGGAGAAACACATTAGAAACTCTAAACAAACAGTATCCCAAGTTTAGGATTGCACCAGGGATCTGAGGCGGATAACAAATCAGTGTCTATCAAAAGTTTGCTTGTCATATCATGCTTACATTATACACAAAGTGTGAGCAACATTAACCTGGACACTCTGACTGTTGTGAATAAGAGAGTTTGCATAGCTTATGAACTGAGCATGTGTGTGTGCCCATGAGTGTGACCATTCTAAATGCCAGGGTTATCTCGCTCTCTCTTTCTCTCGCTCTCTGTGTGTGTGGGTGTGTGTGTAAAGGCAGGCCAATAGGGTGATTGTTGCTTGAACTAATAGTATTAATGTCCATGTAAAAAAAGACGGCCAGGACAAACTAGGTCTTCGTTGTCACTCCAAGCATCAAATTGCTCTCGTAAAGGAGTCGGGGGCACGCTGTACAGACAGGCTGGCTCTCTAACAGGGCACAAGTCACATATTTTGACACTGGAACAGCTCCAAGACTACATCGGGGTCAGAGGGGAGAGAGTGTATTGGAGGTTGTTCCGAACACATGAATTTCTTCTCACATTTGCAATGAGAAGGGAGTTTAGTGGGTGTGCTTTAACTAAACACACATACACAGCTGTGATTTGCAGCAGCTGTGTTCATGCAAAAAGTGGATATTATTCCTTATGGACTGTAATCGAAGCTAAAGTGTGTTTTACTAATCACAGGAAAACTTTACCCGGCAAAAGCTTTTGAGAAAAACCGTCCCGGTAGAAACCGATATTTAAATCCATACGTAGATCAACTCTGCCAGCTATGATGTAACTCTCGCTGCTTTAGGGTGGCCGGAGCACAGGAATGCGCTCGGCATGCAGAAAGAGGAGTCGCGAGCTGACTCGCACACATTTGACCCCCATGTGCCTGAGTTTACAAATAAGTGCATAGCTTTTTTTCTATTTTTTTTTTTTGCCCCGGCCGTACCACATGCTCGACAGAGAAACTCATGACAGGAGTGAGTAGCTTGTCAGCTCCAGCGCCAGCATGTAAATGTCACAGGGGAATTTTTATTGCACTTGCATTTGGGAAATGATTACGTTGAGTAATGCCAGTTATTTGCTTTCTCTTCAGAAGCTGCAGTGTATTTAAAGAAGCCCACCATAGCGGTGAGGTCAAATGTGGTAACCTGTTACTGTAACTTACAGCTATTTGCGATTTGATGAGTAGTTGGTTCTGTGCAAACAAAATAAGGAGGCAATTGTTACACCCTTTTTTTCCCCTCACTATTTTATTTGTATAGTGTTTAATTACTTCTTGATTGGATGTAATACCAGTGTGCAATGCCTGTCAAAAGTTTGGAAACACCAGCTGGTCTTTTATGGTTTTTGAGACAAACAGACTGGGTAAAAGGCAAAAAACACACAAGAATCAGACTGGGAATGACTGGGGAAAAAAAGTTCCTGTGGACTGAATAGTTGAAATTTTGAACTGAAACAGAATAACTTATATAAGATGGCGAACAGGAGAGATGTTACACCAACAGTCAAACATGGAGGTTGAAGCTTAATAGTTTTAGAGGAGCATACTCAACCAATATGGCTACCATTCAATACTTCAACACCATGCAAATTATCTTAACCCCCATACAACAAGAAAATGACCTGAAGCATAGGTCCAAACTCTAAGTATTATGTAGGAAGCAAACAGTGTCCTGGAGCCTTATGATATGGCCTGCCCAGTTACTGCACCTAAATCCCATTCAACTGCACTGAAACTAACTGGATCGCAAATTCAGAAAGAAATATCCAGCTATTGAAGAAAACCTTTTGACAAGTTTTATAGGGCGGCAAAAATTTCAGCCAAATGTTTGGTGAAACTTCCAGATGCTATGCGAGTTTAAAGCTGTTCTTCATAGTAAGGGAGGATTTTTCAATGGAAAAGTTTAACATCTGTACATTTATATATTTCTTTGGTCAAAGTAAATTTTCATACCATTAAATTACCAATAAATTGCATATTATATAAATAGAGCATGTGTGTGTCTCTAAAATGATATTTAGAAACTTTTGACAGGCTCTTTATATTTGGTAATCAAATTGTTGTTGTTTGCACATAGTTTAAAATATATTAACATACAAAAAAGGTGGATTTCAACCCTATGTAACCAAATCACCATGAAGTTGTTTCAACTGAAATTCAATTCTTTGGTCTTGTGAATTAAGTTAAAAAGGAAGGAATGTAAATGTAAATCATTCTCTACATTGCTTATTAATATAGAAGTACACAAATGGCACAACAATTGCATCATTTTATTGATATTTAATTGAATCGTCCGGTCAATTGTGTGTGTGTGTAGGATAAAGTGGCCAACACATGGTGCAGCTTGAACGTGCTGATAAAGATCAAGACCCTGCTGTCCAGAGATACTCAGCTGCTCCTCAGGTAATCCTTCTTCCATCCGTTTACCAACCATTCACCCTTCCTTTGCCTTCAGTCCACCTTCTGGAGCCCTCATTACGATTGAGTGCGCTGAAGATTATCGAAACCCCTAATGATATCCGTGAGCTTTTTGAAACAATGATATCTGTTCGGTAATCTGCAGCTGGGCCTGGTAGAGATTTCTGACTAAACAAAGGGATGTGTTTAGCTCGTCGAGGTTAAAACTAGTCTCTCGGAGAGATTTTCCAGGCAGAGTCTCTGGTGTGCCGTTCGAGTGAATAGAGTCCGAGTCTTTGGTGCGATTAAATCTGTAAATCTATTTTAGGCACAAAGGCAGCATTTTCTTTACAACTGGTAATCCCTGGGATTACTTGGCCTTGGATTATTTGAGCTTTTGTTTGCTGGGTGATATTAGCATTATGAGGTCCAGATTAAAAGTGGCCATATTTTGATAAAAGTCTTCGGTGAGCTCATCCTGCACACGTTTAACACAATCCTGGTTGGCCTTTAAATAAGCGTGTTAGTACCGAACATGTAATCTACCTCTCTTGAGTCCTAGTCAAGTTGATCCAGAGTCAGTGCATCCATTACATAGCTCCATGCCAGGTCTGGTTGATCTGGAACATTTATTAAAAATGCAACTTACTGACTCTTTAAAGCTCTTTATTTGTATTCAATTATCCATCTCTCTAAGCGTTTTATCCTGGTAAGAGTCATGGTGGATGCGGATTCTATACTAGGAACACTGGGGGTGAGGTTGGGAATATGAAGAATGGGATGCGATGCACTATAAGCACACACATTGCATATTATGACACACACAGGCCATGTCCACGCGAATGCGTTTTCGTTTGAAGGCGTATATTTTTATCTCCGTTTTGGCCTTGCGTCCACTCAGAGGCCCTGTTTCCAGAATTCAAAGTTTCAAAAAGCCTGAAAGTAAATAAACACGAGACGAAACTCAGCTCGAAGCATGTTACGGTTTGCTCACGTGCAGTACAGGGAAGTAGGTGTTTTCAGACGTTTCGGTGTGCATAAGCAATTTTTGGATGTGACTAAAAACAAAAGTGTGGAGTAGTAGTGTAGACTTAGCTTTAGGGACACATCAGTATCACAGATCTTACTACTGGAATGCTTTGTGAGAAAATCTGAGAACTTTGGGGAAGATGTAAAACTCCAGACAGATTGTAATCCAAGATTCTGCTCCAATCTAGAGCTATGAGGCAAAATCACTATTTACTATGTGACAGCTCTAAGCCATAAACTCTGTTTGTAAATGTGGCAAAAAAATCCAATGCTAAAACAATTTGTTTCTTATTTTTATTTTAGTTTTGCATTGACTCTCCTGTTCATCTTGCCTTCGTCAATTAAATTGTTGACCAAACCCACCCTATGGCAATTTAAATTGGCTTTGGTAAGTATTCTTAGTTTCTTCTTTCCATTCCGTTCTTATAACCTACTTGTTTGTTTTGTTTTCCTTATTTTCTTTTATTGGACTTATGATCTAACCAAATATGGTCTTGTACTATAGGTGAACTCCTCACTGGCCTTTTTCCTTTTCTCCTTTCAAGTTCATGAGAAGTCCATCCTGCTTCCAGCCTTGTAAGTTTGCACATTCTTCTTACTTTTTTTCTATTCCACTATGGTTTATGACAGATCACAATCTGGATATTGCTCGTAAGTCTAACAAAGTGAGGTTTATACACCTTTGGCACAAATATACAATTTAATGCATAAAAATGCACAAAAATTATGTAAATAAGATCTTTTTACTCTCAAGATTATTGATAATATTATTGTTGGCCTCATTGGCACAGCAGACTTTACATGTTCCATGATCTTGTTCTCGATGGTTGAACGATTCATGTTATAAGAATGAGCTACCATCTGTTCGCCTCTTCCCGTTCTCTGCAATTTGTTTGCATCCCGGAAAGTTCGCAATGCGAAGGCGAATTATTATAAGTCGGGGAAATACGGTATTGCAAGACAAAATTTAAAAATACTGCAGTAGAGTCATTTAATAAGTAAAAAAACTGCTAGAAGTAGATCTGTAGTAGATTTCCAGCCGTAAGCTCCTGTTGTAGATTATCCAATCCCATGCATTTCTCTAAATGCAATTAATCTGAAGGCAGATTTTAAGAACAGAAACAGAGCGAGCGACACTCTTCATTACTCTCTGAGCCCGATTAGCAAAGTGATGACATGGCTTGTGATGTTGAGCTTCTCTCAAACAAACGGATCAGAGTGTATCCATTCAAAGCCCATAAAGCACCAAAACTAAAACAGAACCACTTTGTGAATTGATGAGTCAATCAATGGTCAAACTCGAAAGGGTAACTAGTCACCAGTGGGTCATATCAGTTGCTAATTCAGAGCTTTGTAAATGAGCAGTTACATCTCACATTCTCAAATCTGTGTGATATTATCTCTTGTTTTATAACAACTCAAAGCCTTTAAATATATTAGTTTACTCTTGTTAACACGTCATCCATATGACTGCTAATAATAATAGGAGGAACCGTATACCTGGTTTTCATCCCCCCTTAGCAATGTGTCGGAATCATTTCCCTAATCATGTGAGCGTACATTTATAGAAAGTATGATGTATTTTGGTTACAGATGTTCGTTGATCTATTAAGATTGTTGCTTCATTAACTGTTGAGTTATATCACACACCTGTTCAGATCAATCAGTGATGCATGTCTGGATTAGGAGGGACACGCATTCTGGCCTACATTGCTGCATGTGTGGGGGTGTGGGATCAGATCTTATAGCAAATGCATTGGTGTAACAGGAGCACAGAAGTGGCTGCTGTAATTACCAGCTCAGTGAGGAGGTCATACCTACAAGCCCCTTTCTAGTTAATAATAGCTTTAACGTCAGATAAAATGCGTTTCCCTGTGCACTACACGTCAGCTTACACAAGCACATAGTGTGTGTGTGTGTATTCCTGCGCTTTGTTTATGGTTGTGTGTAAAGACTAACTCCTAATGCAATTCGGTTGTATGAAGATGTGATCGAGATTCTTTTCCACTGACTTGTGTCACTCCTCTCATACAGAGGTTTGGCCATGTCGACAATTTTTTAATTTATTAATAAAAGACGCATTAAAGTTTTTAACCGTTAATAGTTACAATGAAAGTTATGGAAGACAAGTGTCTACAAGAAAAGTTAGTTCCACTTGTCATTAAAGCTATAGACCGTCGTTCCCCTCACTAGTCTTCCCTATGCTATCACAGAGTTATTATTACAAAATGCAGCTAGTCATAAGATTTATAAGAAAATTTCTCCATCCTGAGGGTTACAAAGCGGTGACACTGGAGACTCGTTCCATTAATCATAAACTGCCTAAAACAAATCGTCACCAGATTAATGATTATATGCTGATCAGTCATAACATTATGACCACCTGCCTACTATTGTGTGGGTTCCCCTTTTGCTACCAAAACAGTCCTGACTCATCGGGAATGAACTTCTTCAGCAATTTAAGCCACAGGAGCTCGTCTGTTGGATCAGACCTCACAGGCCATATA
The DNA here is from genome assembly GCA_024362625.1 of Silurus asotus. Lineage (NCBI taxonomy): Eukaryota > Metazoa > Chordata > Actinopteri > Siluriformes > Siluridae > Silurus > Silurus asotus. Next base: position 2,459,724 of record MU545793.1, read on the forward strand.
TAAAATGCTTACTTGCTCCCTAATATATCCCACCCACTAACAGGTGCCATGACAAAGAGATAATCAGTGTTATTCACTTCACTGCTTATAATGTTATAATGTCTGTGTACATTTCAACAGATTTTCTTAACCAATTTATTATTACACTTGCATAATGATGCAGCATGTCTGCTATACCAGTGAATTGGCACTATAGATAATGTATTTAATATTTATAATAATGTACACATTAATATAAACCACCTTAACTTATGATACAGAAATTCAAAAGTGCTGAGGTATAATTCAGATATAATTACATGACAGCATGCTGTTATTGGAAAATAAGACAAAGACAGGTGTGTGTGTGTGTGTGTGTGTGTGTGTATATGTGTGATAAACTTTAATAAATGCTTTAGTAAGATGAATTACTAAGTTCAACTCTAAACCTGGATCATTTACTTTGCAGTATATAGTCAAAAATGTTCACATTTATTGACTGAATTCAACACCTGCCATTAGATGTTTATTATAATGGAAATGTGTCAATAATAATTGTTTGCGGTAACAGTGCCTGTGCTAGACACGTTGGAGTAATAGTAGAATACCCGAGTATTCCTTTGAGTAATTGATGAGATTGATTGGAGCATTGAACAGCATCATGGATCAACCACAGGCCAACAGTAATCAGCTCAGGTTTTTAACTTCTTAAAGGTTTTTTCCACAAAAAAGTCTGTTTGTGTTTAATAAATGTGCATTTCTTTGCCTATAGGCCAGTGTGCCTTCTGATGAATGAACTTCCACTAATGGCCACATGGTTCCTGGTGGCTTCCACCTTCAGGTGAGTAGCTGAATGAAGAAAGTTAAATGTAAACAAAGAGACAGGCTCTGTGTATTTGATGCACATCATATTTTCATCCATGTATAGTAACAGGTAATGTTGTATAAACTATAAACAGTCATTTAGCTTGTTATGTTAGAGAGAAACTACAAACCTCATCCTCCTCCTTACTTAGACTCATAGCAGATACTTACTTAAGAGCTAGGCAGAAAGCTGTCTTTAATTCTTACTGTTACAAAACTGATACTAGAGACTCCTTCCAAAAAATGTAAAGTAAACATCCCCTCACAAAAACTTCAGCTCAACCAATAGGCTTAGATTGCATGTAGTTTTCATCATACAACCCACTATGAAGGCGTTACTATATTTCCCATTGGAATAAATAAAGTAAGTATCTATCTATCTATCTATCTATCTATCTATCTATCTATCTATCTATCTATCTATCTAAATGGTAATGTATTGGAATCAGAGCATTAATAGAAATGTGATTAGACTAATGTCAGAGCTGCTGTTGGAATAAATAAGTCAACCTTCTGACCAATCAGATTTAAGAATTCAACAGCACAGTAGTACACAAAACTGAATGAATGTACAGTATTACAGCTAATGTGTAGTTATATGGTTAGGTTGACTCAGTGACAACATGTCAATGAAACATGGCCCCTAATCAGATGATCTATTTGCAATGTGTACGTTCTGCTCAGTAACTGTTGCACACACACACAGTATAGTGTACACACGATCACAATATAATCCACATGCCATTAAACTGAGAGGCTTTTGTATGAATGCTGTGGAGTCAAACTGGCAGTTTCCTTCAATTCTCATGTAATAGCAATTAGAGCAAACAATTGGAAGATATACATAGAAACAAGTCTGTTGCGAAGTCTAACGTCTCAAACACACAAGTATTACATTCAATGGCTACATTTTTTTACGAATTGCTGCAGAATGTCCTGCAATGAAAACTCGGATTGTTTCGGTGGCATGAACCAATCACTGTCATGCCATTGTATAAAATGATGGTTTTGTTGGAATTTATTCTAAAAGTGACAGGCCTAGTGCCATGGCTATAGACCCCTTTATTCTGCAGGGTTTTCTGTTAACACAATTTATGTTAGTCTAGTTGCTGTATCTAACTTTTTTTTTTTTGCTCTTATTTTAATTTGCCCCGTAGCATGCTTCCTCTTCTGCTGAAGGATGGTTTGCTTCTGCCATACACAGTGTCCTCACTGGCCTTCCTCTACTTCAGTGTGTATTTTCTCTCAGCCTTAGACAGAAGCTCAGAGGAGGAGCTCAGATTGAGCCCAATCACCCAGCGCTGCCGGTCCAAACACATCCTCAGCCCGCTAATCAAGTGCACAGTAAGCAAGAAAATACAAGCAGAAAAGGAAAACACATGTATCATGTATTTGTGGTAATTAGTATTAACTATAGGTGGTTTAGTGGAAACATGTGCAGTGAAGCGCATGATAGCAACATTTACGAAAAAGGAGCATAAGACGAATTGACATGTATGCTTTACTGAAGTTTTTTCTTATGTTAAATGGCAGTCACAGACTTTATTTTATCCCCATTTGATCACTTTCCATTGCCTAGCTGTCTTTTATCACATGATCGCTTCCAAATGAGGAGGGTGAAAGCTCACACGTGATTCCTCAAAGACAAACGTAGCCACTGGAGGCTTCTGATCTTCTGCTCATGCTACGTCACAGAGCAGCCGATCACAATCAGAGGAAGCACTAAATACCCTGCTTCTATATACTTAAGCTTACAGACACACACGAGGACATTTAATGTTGGTCACTGTGAGTGACACAGGTCAGGATTTCCATCCTCTCAAAGTCAGGATCTCTTGACAATAGTGAATATTTCTCTTGTAACAAACTCAACCATTTAAAACAACTCTAATGTTGGTTATTGAGAGATGTGTCTTGACTATTTCCCATGGCCTACACCACTATTTGAAAATACAGTAACCACCACTGGTAATTAGACAGAGGGTTATATTTGATCCATATACATGAATCACTTAATCTAGTCTTTCTGGCTTTAATAATTAAAAAACAGTACTTGTTTTATCATCATTCCAAGTATATATTACATTTCATATTTGGTACATCATCCATGTAAGGTCTAAGTTGTATTGTACCTACATGGAACCACACCAGACAAGCGACACGCCAACTTTAATTTGAGTTACTGTTGGTTTATTAACACGGTTTCATGTAACTGAAATGTTTAAAATACATAATAATGTGGGCAAATAGAACAAGTTCACCTTGTGATATCTAATTATAGTTTCATTTTTTTCCCCCAATAGTTTGGAACCTCTGTGGTGATCATGGCTGGTCTGAGCTTCATGAGTGTGGCAGTGGATCCTCCAGCTAAACTGCCCGATTTGTTCCCAGTACTAGTTTCTATTTTCTCCTTTTTCCAGTTTCTGGTTCTGTTGCTGTATTTCAATCTAGTCCAACTGACCGATTTGAGCGTCAAAAAGGGCACAAAGAAGACAAACTGAAACAGAGGGATAATTCTGGAGAATGATGACAAAGGAAAAATGAAAATTCCTTGCATTAGGATGGATTGGGTCTAATTTAGGAAATTGAATTTCCTTAAAAAAAAAAATAGCTGGAGAAAATCCCCTCTGTTTAAATTAGTGACTTGATAGGAATGAAGGGAAAAGTCACCAAATTATAAAGGAATGATTCCAAAAGCATACAAAACTCCATCACATATTATGAAATAAAAAAAGACTTTTAGCCTTGAATAGAACTCACAAGGACCATCTGTTACCTTCATTTCTTACCAAATATTTTTCTACACATGAATAAATGCTTTTATACTAAATCACTGTCTCATTACTCTGAATAAGAAAAGGTTGAACATGATTAAGCACTTCAAACAGACAGTCAAATCTTTGTGTCCATATATACAGTGGACAAAAATTATTTCAGTTTACCCCTTTACAAAGAAATTAACAGTCTAGAATTTTTATGGTATGTTTATTAACACAGAGACAATATTATATATATATATATATATATATATATACACACACACATACACACACACACACAGTACAGACCAAAAGTTTGGACACACCTTCTCATTCAAAGAGTTTTCTTTATTTTCACGACTATGAAAATTGTAGAGTCACACTACGAAGGCATCAAGGGCTATGAATTAACACGTGGAATTATATATGGAATTATATACATAACAAAAAAGTGTGAAACAACTGAAAATATGTCATATTGTAGGTTCTTGTAGTATGTAACCACCTTTTGCTTAGATTACTGCTTTGCACACTCTTGGCATTCTCTTGATGAGCTACTTTCAAGAACCTACAATATGACATATTTTCAGTTCACTTTTTTGTTATGTATATAATTCCACATGTGTTAATTCATAGTTTTGATGCCTTCAGTGTGACTTTACAATTTTCATAGTCATGAAAATAAAGAAAATAACAAAAAAGTGTGAAACAACTGAAAATATGTCATATTGTAGGTTCTTCTATATAGCCACCTTTTGCTTTGATTACTGCTTTGCACACTCTTGACATTCTCTTGAGCTACTTTGAAGAACCTACAATATGACATATTTTCAGTTAATTTTTTTATGTATATAATTCCACATGTGTTAATTCATAGTTTTGATGCCTTCAGTGAGACTTTACAATTTTCATAGTCTGTACTGTGTGTGTGTGTGTGTGTGTGTGTGTGTGTGAATTATATATATATATATATTTTTTTTTTCTATTTGATCAGGTAAAATAAGTATTTGATCCTCTACCAGCAAGAATTTTGACTCCCACAGACCCAAATTAGTCCTGTCCTTTTAAGAAAGAACTTCTAATATTAACTTGAGTATAAAAGACACCAGTACAAATTCAACCTCTTCCATTCAAACCTTAGCACCACCATGGCCAAGACCAAAGAGCTGTCAAAGACCATCAACCTCGGTTTTTACGTCACGGTTCAGTTCAATTTCGGTAATAGTGGGAAGAAATGCAAAACATAAAATTGCTCGTCATTTTTTATTAACACAGTTAATTACCATTAACATTTGTGATCAACAATTTTCAATAAAATGCCTGCTTCATTAAATATGTAAAATATTTGATTAAAATAAAAAATGCAATACACATAATAAATTGAGCAAATAATACAATTGGCACAAATTAAATTAATAAAATTGAATATATAGAAAAATTAAATAGTCTACATTTGTTAGACCGCATTTGGGTAATACAGATGCGTATATAAACGTGAGTGTTTTACATTCAATAATTGAATTTTCTAAAGATAAGATCTGCTTAACTGTTCTACTTATTTCAGCATACTTTAACAAATGTCTGCATTCCTTCCATCCTTCATTTATTCATTCACTTCCTCGATATGCAGAATTGTCGGGAGTTTCTCCTTTTAAAATAAATTCTTATTTACACACACACACACACACACACACACACACACACACCTGGCATTGTTGTGTATGTTTTCAAGTTTAATAATAAAAATATGCGCTCAAAGTGCGAGGCAGAGACTAAACAAACTTGCGGTCCGCCACTTAAAACTCCGATTATAACCGTGTTCCTCACAAGGATTGCATTCGGTACGAATACGTGTACCGTTACACCCCCTACATTGAATAAAATGCATTGCCTGCATGCCCCATAAAACAAAAATGATGGGAAGGGACATATTGGAACACAATGTCATAAAGCTGAAATACCAGAGGAACAAAGGTGCACACAATCTTTCGCTACTTCGTTCTTTCACAGGAGTTAATGACTGGCATTAAAAAAATCCATTACAACTGTAAATGTTATCAGGTCACAGAGGGGCTATAGTGTTACAGCTTGTACAAGCCTGGCAGCCACACGCACAAAAGACTAGAAGAATGAACTGGATGTGATTCAATACATGCAAAGAAACACAGTAATCGGATAGAGATAAGAGACACGCATGGAGCTGACAGGGGAGAAAAGGACAGGTTGGCCAATTAAGGAGCTTGACCTCGGTTTTAAATGGGGAAAGAAATTATTTGGGGATGTGCTGCTATAGGAAAAGTTATCCGTAACGGAGACGTCTGATGCTGCCTGACATCAATGATTATTTTAACAGCACGTTAAAGTGTTTTAGTGCACTTAGTTAACATGTGTTCACAATTATCTTCTGATTCAGGAGCTTAAAACGTATCCCAATGATTTCTGTTGTTTAATTCATGAATAAACGGCACTTTTTTAAATCTATTAATAGTTAAGTTTAAATGTTGTAGATCTTGTTTAGATCTTGTTTACAGATGACCGTAGACCTGTCTGCTGACCTGAATGACAAATATAGGTTATTATGAAGTTAAGAAATAAAACATGCTGCCACGGTGGAACACTGGAGACTCCTTTCATTAATAAAAACCAAAAAATAAACATCTCTTTACAGAGCTTGTCCAGTTTCCTTTGTTAATTATTTATTTTACAATAAGAATGAGTGCATTTTTATTAACATGGTTTGCCTTTGTTAGTACAATTGATCGAGAAATGCAAAGGATAAACAACATTTTCTGATGAATCATAAATAGCCATTTAAGAATCCATGATTATTATGAAGTTTTCTGTGAATGAATATTAAAACTAAAGAGGCTGTGGAGCTCTGTGCCATTTCAAGACACAAGTCATTCGAAATCATTGAAAGAAACCACACCCCAAGACTTTTTACTTCCAACCAAAAAGGAGGACATGTATATGAGAAAATACAAGTACCATTAATGGACCACCTTGTGCTTTTGTCCTTCACGCCGCCTCTGAGAGCGATAAAGTGAGAGTTATATGATCCACCTTGGGCAGAAATAGGGATGGTTTGTGTGGCCAGCAGCTGTTGTTCAGGTTGGCCTTCTCAGCCACTGCCAAATAAAGAGACAAGATTAACAGGGAAAGTGCACTTCATTGCACCATAGTGAGCCTGCACATTTAGTAATGATGTCAGATCGGAGGATTTTCACAACTGTGTCATGATTTTTAGATTTACTGTTCATTTTAGCTTCTTGGGGGTTTTTTTGTGCATAAATCAAAGATTCAGTGGATTCATTTAAGCTCATGTTTCGTCTTAGTGCAAACATATTCGTTACTGTCTAAGACTGACGCATTATGCAGCCAATCAGAAACGAGCAGGTGATGTTCGGTTCAATTTGCTGTCGCACGCTGATGTGTTTTGCGGATTTGCTGTTGACATTATTTTCCCCCCGTTAGTTTCTAAACAAATCTGAAAAGAATCTTTTCTTACACTGGAACATCCAAAACACTGGTGCCGAATGCGTATATATTCTGTAGCTGCTCTAATGGGACAGTGCAGGCCAGAGATAAAAACATATTTTTGCAGCAGCACATCCCAGTGCACACTGTAGAATCAACATTTTGTCAGCGAGCGCGTTAAAATAAGAATGAGAGCCCTTGTGGAGAGCAGGTTGCGTATAAAGGAGAATGTGAACGCTGCTCAGGCTGCTTTTGACATGTACACATTTGGATTGACTGACAGCAGGCCAGATGTTGACCTGCCTCTTGGCTGACAGGCTGTTCAGTGCACATCACACACACTGACATGAAGATCTCAGGAGACATGCACAGCTATTCCAATTCCGTGTTTATATTAATGAGAAACAAGACTTGCCTTAAGATGTTCTTGAGAAACTCGTAGGAACTGCCAGTCTGGGTTGTACCTGTGAAATAGATTACAAACTTTACATTTATCATATTTGATATAAAAAATGTGAAAAAAAACAGACAGGATTAAAAAGCTATTAAAAAGTGTATTAAAAAAAAAAAAGTATATAATCAACTTAAAAAAGCTCCCATTGTTTTAAGATTGGCTGTAAAAATCTGTCTATATTCAAACAATACAATTAAAATGCCTCATAGAAAGCTACCCAAGTACTGAATCTAACAAATGAACATGGTCATAAATGCTTATGAAGCATCAAAGCTTTGGAATACTGAAAAACACCTCGTCACCTCTCTCCCCAAAGGCCTTCTAATATACAGCACAGCTTTAATTGGGTCTGTGTTTTCTGAAGAAAAAGCATAAAAAAGCATAAAATTCACCGCAAGCAGGCTCCATTTATCCATCAACAGCCGGCTGATTGATGTGATGAGAGTAGTGTGTGTGACCCTTTTCCAGCCAAGTGCTGAAAACCTATTTGTTTTATTACATTTTTAAGGAATCTTTCTTTAATACAGTCTATTAAGGCTGTCTTACAAATCTCCCCTGACTCGACCCCATCTACAGCCTGATCAATTTTTATACTGCTGATCCGTCCCCTTCCTCCTCATTTTTCCTCCACAAAATTCACATTATATAGGATTTTCTTATGGAACATTTGCCATAAAAATATGTTACTACCCCTGGCGAGGTGAGCGGCCGGCGGCTTCCCGATGACAGAAAGCTTCGGCGAAGATAAAACTTGTTTCGGCGGTAAGCAGAACTGTTTAAATGTTATTTATTTTCATGCTCCAAAGAAAATATATTGTGAAGCACAACATTGATTTAGTACATAACAATGTGTCTGGAAGGGCGTGCTTTGGGCGGAGACAAAAGCCGATTTATGAATCCTTTGCTCAACTCGTTTAATTGAATTTTCCAAATCTCTCACGACACACAAATAATCAATACCCAAGATGAACTTGCTGCTGAATTATTAGGCTCTCTTTTATTCATTTTCTGCTCATCAGCACATGCTTTGTGAGACTGGTGGCAACTTTGTGATGTTTTGAAAATGCCAAGAAATGTCCAACTTTTAGAAAAGATTCCAAACTTTCCTCTTGACTGATGCACTGCCTTTAGAGATGATTGCAGAAGGCAGTGAGAAGATTTAGGAGGCAATATGGCCACAACTTTGGGCATGGACTCAAAAGATTTTCTGTGAAAGGTAAATTATTGACATGAATTTTCTCAGCTGTCTGTGGGGTCATCCATCATGACAGCTTGGCTGACTGTATGTGTCCATGTGTAAGGTTTATAAACAAGCTCAATCATCTCTAATGCATGCAAGAATTGTTGATGCTGATAACATTAAGTAGTAAGCAAACTTGAGTTACCTCAATACCTTTCCCCGTTAATACGTCATTAAATGAAATAAATGACTATGGCGTTCTTCATCCCTACACAAGCTCCTTCTTGGTTCTCAAGTTTCCTCTCACATGCCATAGACGGCTTTGGCTACTATAAAGTCCCCCCCCAGGTGCGAATGTGGGTGTGAATGAGTGTGTGAATGTGTTAGAGTGGTGCACTACAGTGGACTAGCGTGGTGTATTCCATCTTCGCGCAGTGTTCCCGAGATTCTCTAGGAATTCGCCCTGACCGGGATTAAGGCGGATGAATAGATGACCATTATTACAATAAATATCAAAAACTAACATGATATGATGACATGATTATACTCACAGGTTAAGTAAAAAAAAAGTTATTACCCAAGTCAGAACTTTAAAAATTATTAATTTATTTTTATTTAATTTTGTTTGTAAACGTTTTCACACTGAACTCATTCAATCGAGATTTATTTATGTAATGAGCATAATTCAAGCAATCAGTTATTATTCTGTCTAGATTTGGAGAGCATGCGAACACATATACATGTAGGTCAAATGAAGTTTTAATGGTGAAAGGAATACTGAACCAACATGGCTACCATTCCATACTTCAATGCCATGCAATTACATCTGGACTGTGGCTAATTGGACCCGACTTTACCATACAACAAGACAATGACCTGAAGCACACATTCAAGCTCTGTAAGCGTTATTTAGAGAGCAGTCAGTAAGCTGGAGTGTTGTCTGTCATGGACTGGCCTGCCCAGTCACTCCACCTTAATCCTATTGAACTGCTATGGGATGAACTGGATCACAAGGTCAGAAAGAAATCTCCAGCGAAGAACAACTTCGGCAAGTTTTACAGAGGCTTGGCATACATACATTATACATTATATACATTATACATTTTGTTTGGTCAAAGTAAATCTCAATACCATTAAATGAGCTTGTTGGTTGCATATAATGAAAAAGAAACATGCACATGTCTCTCAAAAACAAGAGACTAGTTGGTGTTTCTAAACTTTTGACAGGCACTATAGAGCAGTGGTTTAATGTCAGAGAATATTTTCACGGACCGGCCTTTAAGGTGTGGCGAATAAATACAACAAAATAAAATGATACGACCGGAATAAAAACTGGCTTAGGGGTTTAAATTTAGCAGTAATGTATTATGTGTTAGCGGCCGAAGCAGCCTCTTTAAGAAGGTATCAGATGGAGGTAAGACATGTGATCGAGGCATCATGACATGCATCAAGAGTGAGTCATAGACAGATGTGGTGGAGAGAATCTGGTAATTTTCCAAAATAAAACATCGTTCAGAATCAGATAATAAATAAAACGGAAATAACCTCAGTTATGTATTCTTTCTGTGCGGCCCGGTACCAATTGACCCGCGGACCGGTGCCGCTTACAAATAACGGTTCATTTAATTCAGGGGTCACCAACATGGTGCCATTGTTAATTATTGTGAGAAGTCATTATGATCAGTGTCTTCACATAGATGAATATCATTAATTATTAATAATAACATAATTAAAGGTAAATTGAGCAAATTTGTTATTTCAGAAGTGTGTATCAAACTGAAAGCCCTTCACATTAATCGGTACCCAAAAAGTACCTCTTAGTTTTAAAAAGTTTGGTGACCCCTGATTTAATTTAACGTTGTTAAATTAAAAACATACGACAGAATGTAGGGGTAATAATAGCTACAGTCAAGCTTAGTTTTAAACCGCACGCTTCCCATTATCCAACGTGATGGACTTCCTGCCCCGATTTCATTAAACATCCATAGTTAAGTCTTAAACATGAATGTTTTCTAAAGTTGTCTTATCGAAACAAAGACTCGATTCTCCAGTGTAAAAACTTTGTATTTTGTTGTTATAAGAAAGACTCTGTGCACAGATACATTTCATGCTCCATCATGTGATCAAAAATGTGACATCCCTGTGGTGCCGGGTCTGAGCTTCGAGGTCCTCCAGCGTGACTAATTTAAGCAAGTTTGGGCAACCTTATCTTAAAACTGTTTTGAACTTCGCCACAATTCTCCCATTCACTTGCTACAAGTCACCATTATGTGTTTGAATCACAAGTGCAGCTTTGCTGACGGCTGTGTATGTGATTAAAATAATCCAATTAATTCTCTCTCATGAAGAGAAGTGCGTGGTTGTTTGTGCTATGAAAGCTAAATGTTTTTCCTCAAGTAGAGCGAGTCTTTTAATCCTGACTGTAGTAAATATTTACGACTGTTCGGCATCATGTTAAATGCCAAACTCGTCGTTCTTGAACGGTGAAATGTGAATGAAGCTAAGAGCTTTAAAGCCTCTAATCAATCATAGCCCATAAATAAGTGGAACTCTGTTTTTTTTTTCCCCCACTGATGCATTTAGGCACAGCACAATTGTCACAACCGTACTACTGTAGTCATCTGAATGAATACGGAAAGCAGATCCATTTATGTCCGAGGACTGAGGAGAACATTTCAGGCGGCTTACCTTGGAGCAACTTCTCATGCATTTGTAGTCCACTGACATGACTGTTCGATTGCAAAGCTGTAAAGGAAAAAAATAAGTGTTTAGAGCAAAATGTGCTTGAAGAAACCTTTAAATATGCTTGTTTAAACCATTTCTGAGACTTTCACAAGAAACACTTTAGATGTGGACTGGACTGCTGAACAGATTTTATTGTAATGAGTCTAGACATACAGTGTCATAAGGACTCACTCAGCTCTTTATGCCTCTTCAGTTCAGCGTGCAAGTCACCAGGACCCATCAGCAAGAAACTCCTCAGCTCACCTTTGCCCTCTGCAGGCTTCAATATACAAAAAACAAACTTTGCATATTAAATGCAGTATATTACAACAGGGAAAGGTTACTTTTTGCTCGGGAGGTGAAAAGGGGTGACGAAGTGTATCGAACATACATACCAATAAGGGCTCAAGCTCTTGCCTTATCTTCATTAAGGCTTCTAAAGAGCCTTCCAATTTAGACCTGAGGAAATCCATCCTGATAGAACATTGAACATATGTCGAATGAATGCAACATCATCACCACCCCAGACCTTCGGTTACCCTCAGCCAACAAAACGTCATATAAAATTGTTCAGTACAATACCAAGATTCCTTTTCCTGTGATCTAAATTCAGTCATGGTCACAATTTGGCACTGGAATAGCTCTCTCCAAATGAACACACTCCTAAATTAATGATAAGCTCATTCTCGTTATTGATGTTTTTATATATATTTAACTAGCTTCCTCTTAAATGACTTCACTATAAAATTCAAAACTAATGCTTGTCTTGATGGATTGAGAGGGGTCTCTGTGTTAGTATGCGTTGAAGGGGAAATAGGTCTTTCTTAAACACTCCTTAACCAACTATTTTTAGTGCTATGTAAATCACAGGTTTTTTTGGCTGGTGATGGAGCTCCCTCCATGTCCTGTCATTAAATTCTGATCAGTCATAATGACCATCAAGCTAAGCGGGACAAAGGAAATATCCTTTAATGATGAGAGATTTCCTTTCGCTGTAATGGTCTGGCATTGCCACTAGTAGAAACTAGATCAAAAATTAACGGTGCACACAGTTTATGAATACACACACAAAAACACGTTCTACAAAAGTACATATTTACAATCAGGTGGGGGGAAAAAATGAGAAAATAAATGCCTGCTTGGGAGCCATTTTGTGTGCCTAGTTTCAAATGAAAAAGTTCTACTCACTGAGGTTTAATATCATTATATAATGGCTGAAACGTTTCCTGGAGTAACTCGAGTACAAAAAAAATCATTTAGCTACACAGGGAGCATTGTGTTTCCGCACGGACCATTATTAATAACGCACCACCCGCTAATCTCTGGATGTTGCTGAATGAAAAAATGAACAGGCAGAAAACAGTGAAGCGCGAATTCCCACTTTATTTCTGCCAAATCCGTGAGTATTTCTGGCAATTTAGTTTTTTCTCAACGCAATATCAACGTTATTTCGCACAATTCCCTCTGTCCCTCCATCACCCCTCTGTAGAGCCTGTAGTGCCAGAAAGTTTTACACATTAAAAAAAGAAAAAGACTACAATCAATAGAATTGCATGGTATAAAACTAAGCCTCCGATCCCCGGAGAGAACTCTAACAATCATCTCTAATGGAGACGGAACAGGACAGATAAAACCGAGGAGCCTCGTTCATACACCTACAGCTTCAAACTTCAGGTCACAACATGGTTACTGGGGGATGCACCAGTAATGCTGGATATTTTAAATAAATAAAAACAGAATTGCATTTTTAATGTGGAGGAAACGGGTTTCCATAGATTCAGATTAAGTTTTTATTATTTTTTTTATTATATATTTGTATTTTGATGTATTATGGCAATTAAATGCGCTAAATAGGTACCCATTTAGTGCACCCACAGATACCCTTGTATGAAATTTTAGCAATGAAATATAAATTTTTTCGAAAAGGAAACAAATTACTTGTTTATTTTAAGAGATGCATCCTATTTTCTCTTGTATATTTAGTATCGCTCTTTATTAAAGAAAAAGTACTTTTTATCCGGTTACTCGATGCCATAATCGGTAGAATACTCGATTATTAAAATAATAGATAGCTGCAGCCCTACATGATAAAGACTTTCTATTTCAATGGGAATGATCTCTTCCTGGAAAATCCCACCCCATCTAGAGAGCACCGGGGTTTACTGAATGGTTTGAGTCTAAAAACATTGTAAATCACATTTTAGGGCTTTCACATTCACCATTACTAAACCCCTATGGCAGATTTTAAAGGATTTATCAAACAGCAAACTCTCTACTAATACTAATCTCTCTCACTAATATCAAAACACTATCCAAGGAGAGGTTATCCCTCCATTACAGTTCCAGAAACTGGTAGAATCTGTACCAAAAGCTTCATTGGGCTTGCATTAGTACAGCAAACACCCTTAGTTGCTTATTTTCTCCCCTATATCAATAGTATTTTACTAAATAGATAATAAGAGAATGAAGAAATGGCACAAAAACTGTTGTAAATTTTTGATGCAATCTTGATGCAAAAAAAACTTAAGATCTATTGATAATTCTTTACAGTTTAATTTATATTATTCTCAACTACAGAGTTTATCTGTTTAAAATGTGCAACTAAAATTGCAGAATTTATTTTATCATAAGTTGAGGTCAATTTGCAGTAAAAGAATCATTTCACTACATGTACATACATATTACATACAGTATACACACTGACCTTTTCGTTTCTGTCTGTGGCTTTTCTGCTTCCAGGACATTGACAGTAGTCCCACTGGTTTTGTAATTACCTGCTGATGAAGCACTAAATGTCAGTAATCAATCACATCACAGTGAACAACATGGACATATTAATGACAGTGTCCTCACTAATATGAGGACTAATAGCAGGATTCCATAGCAATACAACGCTAAAGCTAATGAGACATTTTATGATACGCACATAAATCCCTCAATAAACATCTTTTATAATGTTCTCCTGACTTCTCAACTCTGAAGATGTTGAATCATTTTCTATAACATCGGATCTCACACTAGTTCAAGCTGCATCATTTCTATCAATTTGTGGAGTTTCATTTTTAAGCACAATAAAGGAAGAGCAGGAAACCGAATAGCTTTTTTTTTTAGTTATTTTGTAAAACACAACCCTTCCTACTTCTAAAAGGTCGTTTTTTTTTTTTTATTCACATCCACTGTGAGCATCATTTATAATAAATTTTTTAGTTTGATGCCACCACCATGTACAATTGTGATGGTTGTCATTATAATTATCAAAAGACCGCATGTAAAACATAAACAGTGATTGTAAACTCCAATACCTTGGGGTTTAGCTTTTGGGTTCATGGGCATCGTTCCAGTCAGAGAAGAATACTTCCTGTCTTTGGTGAGCCTCTTGACTGGAGTCTAGAGTAAACAATATTGTACAGTTATCTCATAGATTTTAAACATAACATATAGACCAAAAACGCCCAAACTAGAACCCATGGGCCAAAGTTGGTCTATGGTGACCTCTGATTTGGTCCACCATGCAATATATAGACTGCTAAATGCCACAAATGTAAATAAATGAGAAATAAATAAATAAATAAATAAATAAATAGGGGGGGGGGGGTTCTAATAGTTGGTTTCTGACTGAACTATATTATTCACTAAACTAGAAGTTTAAAAATAAAACTGCATTAGTTGAGCAGATTACACAGTAGTGTTATTTTTTTATTTATTTTCTATTTAAAAATCATAAATGAAAGAAACGATTGCAATTTTAATTTTTTTATAATTAAAATAATGTAATCTTAATAGGATATGATTTATATAATGTTATTTATTAACTATTATTTTGGGCCCACAGCCTTCACTCAATTGTGATTTTTGGCCGTTTATAAGAAATGGCTTGGGACTGTTGGCTGTATATAGACTGTAGTTTACTTGTTGCGGAGTGCAAGTTGCACCCTCCTACCCCATATACCAGAGGATCAAGATGAACCATGACCAGTTCCCTGTTTAATGCATTCACTATTCTACAGTGCCCTCCACAATTATTGGCACCCCTGTTTAAGATGTGGTCGTGGACTTCAAAAAATTCCCCCCCCCTTTTTTTTTAAAACAACATAAAACCCAAATGCAAAAAAAGAACCTTTTATTCAAGTACATAAATTTGGTGGTAAAATAATCACACATTTGGGAAAAAAAAAAACTTGAAATCATGTGTGCCACAATTATTGGCACCCCTAACAATTCCTCTGAAAAATTTAATTGGTTTTTTTTT